>JACWQW010000001.1:806909-839480 GCA_014849355.1 Cryphonectria radicalis
GCAGCAGCAGCAGCAGCAGCAGCAGCAGCAGCAGCAGCAGCAGCAGCAGCAGCAGCAGCAGCAGCAGCATCATCATCATCATCATCAGGGGCAGGGGCAGCAGCAGCGGCAGCAGCATCACCAGGTGCAGCGGGCAGAGCGACACGACGTGTGCATCGTGGGTGCCGGGCCAGCCGGTCTCATGCTTGGGTAAATCTCACCTCATCCCACCCAACCCACCCAACTCATAAAATCACCATCATCATCACCTTTGATACTGAGAGAGAGAGAGCCAGGCTCACCCTCGCCCGCCTGGGCATCACCCCGCTCGTCCTCGACGAGCGCGCCGAGCAGACCCCAGCAGGCCGCGCAGACGGCATGCAGCCCAAGACGATCGAGACCCTCCGCATGCTGGGCCTCGCCGACGAGCTGCTGCAGCAGGGCGTGCGCGTCTACGACCTCTGCCTCTGGCACGCCGCCGCCACCGACGACCGTCCCGTCCGCGTCGCCCGTGAGACCCACTACCCGGCCTTCATCGTCGACCTCGCCGACCCTTTTATGCTCGTCGGCCACCAGGGCATGGTCGAGCGCGCCTTCGAGGCCGACCTCGCCAAGCGCGGCATCTCTGTGCGCCGCTGCCACCGCTTCGAAGGCCTGCGTCTCATTCCCACCACCACCGCCACCGCCACCACCACCACCACCAGCAGCAGCGGGACGATGACGACGACGACGACGATGGAGGTGCAGGCCCGCTTCAACGTCACCCGCGACCCGCGCGTCTTCGAGGCCACCTACCTCGTGGGCTGCGACGGCGCCCACTCGCGCGTGCGCAAGATGATCAACCCCCACCCTGCCGCCCGCGACGACCAGACCGATGACATGTCCGTCTGGGGCGTTCTGGACGGCGAGGTGGACACCGACTTCCCCGACGTCTGGACAAAGGCCGTCATCTCCAGCGAGCGCTTCGGCTCCATCCTCATCATGCCGCGCGAGCGCGACATGACCCGCCTGTACATCGAGATGCGGCCCGACGCCGATCCCGCCGCCGCAGGCACCGACCCCCGCCTCGTCCAGGCCGCGGTCATGCGCCGTGCCGCCCAGATCCTGCTGCCCTACCGCATCCGCTGGCGCACCGTTGAGTGGTTCGGCCAGTACCGCGTCTCCCAGCGCGTCGCCCCCAGCTTTGCCTCTGCCCTCTTGAGCAGACCACCACCACCACAGCCCTCCTCCTCCGCCGGCGGCGGCGGCGGCGGAGAAATGGACATCGAGGAGGAAGAGGAGGAGGACAAGGAGAAACAAAACCCCCCTAGCTACGACAACAACAACAACAACAATAACGCCCCACGCGTGTTCATCGCCGGCGACGCAGCGCACACACATTCCCCAAAGGCCGCCCAGGGCATGAACACGGCCCTGCACGACAGCTGGAACCTCGCCTGGAAGCTCAACCTCGCCGTGCGCGGGCTGTGCCGCGCCCCCGTCCTGCTGGGCTCCTACGAGGCCGAGCGCCGCAAGATCGCCCGCGACCTGGTCGCCTTTGACTTTGAACATGCCGCCGAGATGAGCCGTGGTGACCCGGCCGCCCTGGCCGAGAACTTTCGCAAGAATGTGCGTTTCATCTCGGGTGTTGGTGTTGAGTATGGCGAGAACGAGCTGAATCAGATGGAGAGGGAGACAGAGGGAAAGAGAGAGGAGGAGGAGAAGAAGGAGAAGGAGAATAACAACAATAACGACAACGAAATCGACGACGATGGCAGCAGCAATGGCAGCAGCGCCAACAACATCCCCGGCGCGAGGCCAGGCTGTACCCTCCCTCCTGGCAAGGTGAGCAGGTACATCGACGCCAACCCGATAGACGTGCAGCTGGACATACCAGTCCTGGGCCAGTTCAGGGTCTACATCTTCGTGCCGGACGTGGTGGACGCGCGGCAGGGCGCCTTCCTGACGGCGCTCTGCGCTGCCATTGCCCAGCAGGACTCTCTCCTGAGCAGGCTGTCTGCGGCTGCTAGCAAGAGCTATCTGGAGAGGCCGAGGGTGCCTTCTTCGGATGACCTGTTTAAGCGACCCGAGAGGTACACTGCCGTCAGCCAGCTCTTTGTCTTTGCCCTCATCAGTACGTTATTATCCCCCTCCCCCCCCCTCCCCCCCACCACCACTGACACAAAAGTTGCAGCATCCACCCCAAAGGCCAACTTCGAACTCGCCCACCTCCCCCAGATCCTCTCCCGCTCCCCCTGGACCATCTACCTGGACGACGTCCCCGACCTCGACACCCAGGGCACCACCTGCACCGAAAAGTACCTCGGCGCCCACGCCGCCTCGAGGGGCGAGGTCGCCGTGCTCAACGTCCGGCCGGATGGTTATGTCGGCTCGCTGAGGACGTGGGACCTCGCCGGGCTGGGAGGTGCTGCTGATGCTGCTGCTGCTGTTGCTGCTTCTGCTTCTGCTGCTTCTGAGGCCGGGGCGGGTGTGGGGAGGGAGGCGGCCGGGTGGTTGGAGCGGTATTTTGATGGATTTCTGGCGGTGCCTGGGTGATGATGGATGGGATAAGAAAGGAATCTGTTGGGGAGGTACGAGATCATCTCAAGTTGAGACGAGATGATCGCGATTCTGGAGGGTGCATGCTGACGAACAGTGTTGAGGATTAAGACATGATAACGTGTTCATGCGAAGACGAGAGCCTGATGGATGCACTCCATTTATTTTTAGAAGTGTGAATTTTTTCCATCTCAAGCACCAGTTTCACATCATACTGTGTTATGCTCTACTCTGTGATTGTTCACTGAGGTCGAGATGCAGCATTTGATATTGAGCTGTCAAAATCTTTTTCTCTCTTTATTCTTCTTCCCCTTTTTCTTTCGTAACTCAGTGATAAGTACCTCGCGACTTGTAGAAGACAGCAAGAAGTTGATCTTAAGTGATTTGATACACGAACCATTTCTTCTCCTTCCTGCAACTCTGGTCGTCTACAAGAGACTAAAGTATTCTCTCATCCTTCCCAAGACATTTCTGAATTCCAGTACTCACTCACATCTTGACACGGAAGAGATAACGGAGGCGGATCTGTGCAACGTCGTAACAGATGTACTCATTGTAGATCAACGAGGAGGCGATGTTGTCGCTCCGTTTAGGCGGCGCAGCCTTTGTATTAGGCACCTTGACGCCCTGCAGCGACGGATGGATGCAGCCAGCATCCTCCCACAGGGACGGGGCCGTGCCTCCCTTCCCAAGCGTGGTCCAGCACCCCTTGGCGGCAGCGTCCTGCGGCGCGTTGTAGTTGGAGTTGGTGAGCTCCAGCATGGGCGTGCCCAGCTCGGCCTCGCACAGGAGGAGCAGGGCCGTGCCATCCGAGATGCGGTGGTAGCAGTAATTGGCGGACTTGCTCGACATGTCGGCTAGGTAGACGCCCTTTCCAAACATGTATCCCGAGACGGGGGCCTCGGGGGGAGCGATGCGCAGGCCCTGGCTTAGGATACCACCAAAGTTGCTGGCGCGAGAGCCGTGCCACAGGAGGCGCCGGTCGCGAGGCGGGCCGGCAAAGATGCTCTGGTCGAAACGGTCCTTCTCGCCCTGGCGCTCGATGCGGAAGATGGTCTCGATTCGGTAGTTGGCATTGTGCGTCAGGCCGCGGGTGTTCATGAGGTACGTCTCTAGATACTGGAACTCGCTGCCTTGGGCGTCGAGAGGCGTCATCTCCTGCAGATTCAGGCCCTGGAACTGCCGATCCAGCTGGTGGACGGGATCCTGCTCGTCGGCGTCGTCCTTCATGATGTTGCTAGCATCTTTCAGGTCACACAGCGCCTCGAGAAGGTCAATCTCCTGCTTCACCATGTTCATATTGTTGAGGACCGGAGGCCGATTTCGACCAAATGCGTGAGGGATGAGGGAGTAGTAACGATTGGAAATGTCCTCGATGGAATCGTCGTCTGCCGCGTTGCTGGCCGGCCCGATGAGATCGGAAAGCTCCTTCAGGGCCCCAAAGCCCCTCATGATAGTTGCCTTGCTGAGCTTGCCGAGAGGGAGTTTCTTGTGGTCATACTTCATACTCGACATGGTCGCCGCGAACAGCTTGGGGTCGAAGATCAGCTGCACCAGCTTCTTCACGTCAGGGTCCAAGGTGCAGCGCGGGGCCTTGCGCCCCTCGACGCCATCCGCATTTGTTGACCCAGGACCATCATCGTCGTCCGAAGCAGAGTCGTAGCTGCGCTCGATGTAGAAATATTTCTTGGGCTTGGGGGGATCCGTACGGTTGGCCCAGGTCAGCCCGCTCTTGTCCTTGAACTTCTTCTCAAATATCTGCTTTGCATTGGCCATGGAGCCATCACCCAGGACTGCGCTCTGTCCCGGCTCGCCCACTCGACCCCACCTGGTCCAGGTCTGGCAGTGGCCGACAGGATTGACCAGCAACTGCATGCGGTAGAACTTGTTGTGATTCTCACCTGCATTTGTTTGGCTGCAGAACCATGCGGTCAGCTCTGTCCAAGGATCCACACACAAAGGTTGCCAAGAGATTGAGGCTGCAGGAATGGAAATGAGGCGGAACGCCCGTGGGGGGGGGTTGGGGGGGGGGTAATTGGAGACAGAGGGGACTCCCAGAAGCTTAGGGGAGGTGCTTTGCTTACTTGAGCGAGGCATCCCAGATGACACCATCATCGTCGATGTGTACACCATAGCCAGTCAGTCTACAGCCCTCATCCACATCGACATGGACGGCCTTGTTCTTGGCGATCTGTGCGCTGCCAAAGGCTGGAATATCCTTGCCGTCGGCATCCAGCTTCGTCTTCTTGGGATCAGGGGCCGTGTTGTCCGGTGCCGACCGCTTCTTGGGGTCCTGTTGGGCGGCAGGATCCGGAGCGGGCGCAGCGGGCGAAGCGGCACGAGGTCCTTTAGTGGCTGTAAGGGCGAAATTGGCCTCTGGCTGTTTGGCATCGTTCCAGTCGGACTGGAGCATCCAGTCCAGGCTCACAATGGCAATTCCACGGTCGATGGCCTGGATGCACTTGCTAGACGGCTTGTCGCAATCATTCTGGGTGGAGATGAGGTGGGTGACATCCTGACTGACGGACTTGCTCGTCTGGGCGCCGAGGCGAGCGGCATGGCTGAGGAGCGAGGCCTGTGTCTGCCCTGGGAAGTTGCCACTAAAGGCGATACAGCAGCCATCCAGCGGTGGGGTGCTAGCGGGAGTAGCATTTGAGGCGGTGTTGGGCGCACCGCGGCGCCTGGTGGCTTTTGTGGCCGCCGGCATCCTGCACAGCTGACCTGTGTGTCCCTGGTAAATAGACTTGTCAGCAAGTACTATAGATGTTTGCAAGCACTTTTTTATTTTTATTTTTTACAGGTGGGCAGGTTTGGGGAGATGCCATCAGTCCTCCCGACGGCCTCCTTGTGTGGCCTCCTTCTGGGTACTGTATACGCACTGTCGATGGTCTTTCTACTTGGTGTGGTAGGCTCGATGATGAGCTCGAGTATCAAAACATGGGTGATGTGATGCAACTGTAGAGAGAGTGTAGAGGTTTGGTTGGTTGGTTCTTGCTAGAGGGTTGAGTGTGACCAGTTGAGTCGCAGGTCGAAGACGAGGACGAGCACGAGGACGAGCACGAGCACGATGATTACGTCGCGAAGGACACGTGTGCGTGATGTGTGTGTGTGCGTGTGCGCGCGTGTGCTGGGCGTTGGTTGTACAAAGGAAACAGCCCCGAACGAACAAATGAACGAACGAACAGAAACAGGCAGACAGCACGTTTAAAGACAAGAGAGTGGGAGGGTGGGTGACTGCATGATTGAATTAATTAAGTAGATTCCCAGGTTGGTTGGCAGTTGGCAGTTGGGTGGCTTGCTTTGTAGAGACGCGCTGAGACCACCCAAGCTCTTATCCCAGATTGGGACGGCTTCAAGGCAGCAGCAGGCAGCAGAGGCTCTACTAACCAGGGAAGGTTCGAAGGGCGGGGGGGTTGGTGGGAAAAGAGCGGTAATGAGAGAAGGAGCGACACGGGGCGACACGATATCACATGATTCAGGCGGTCTCCTCCTCCTGTGACTTATGGGGCAGCTTTCAGGCACCCGCCCGCTGTGGACCCCACTGGAACTTGCAAACTACGTCCAAGCCCACCCACTAAAGTCAACTTTAGTGACATGCGGGTACTGTATGTTAAGCAGTTTAACGGCTCAGGGCCCAGGAACGCCAGGCTGCCAGGCTGCCAGGCAGCCAGGCACAGCAAGCAAGTCAGTGCAGTAGATACATACTTGTCCTACATACACCATGTTATCATGTAATGGACTATGTAATGTAATGTAATGAAATCATCATCATCATTATTATCATTATTATCATTATCATTATGGAGGGTCGCACCTGGCACTGCAGACGGCAGCCTGTAGTGCATGCAATGCGAGCCGGGCCCCAGCCAAGCCCGTCCCAGGGTAGCCCCAGGCGTCGGTCACCAGTGACCAAGCAGCCAAGCACACCACAGCACAGTACACCCAAAAACCGCCTGCACCTGCAATTGTCCTCTAAATTACTACGCTGTTGTGCACTCAATCTCACCTGCGTTTCCGCTGCCTGACCGCTTCTTCTGCTGTTACTAGGCTTAATGAGTAAGTACCTACTACATTAAACTCATTCACCTCCTCCTCCTCCTCCTCCTCCTCCTCCTCCACCACCTCCTCCTCCTTCGTCCTCCTCATCCTCCTCGTCGCTTTGGTCCCAATCTCCGCTTCCACAAGCTTACTCCATCTCTCATTCGATCAAAATATTTTGTGGCCTGGCAACCAACAAACAACAACCACAACAACGACCATAGTCAAGTCCCCACACCATGTCGACGGATACGCTCCCTCCCCCAGGCGGCCCTGGTGGTCTCTTGCGTCCAATGCCGATGGGCACTACAGACGCCAACGCCAACGCCAATACCGACATCACCAACGCCACCAGCGTCAATAATGCATCCAGCACGGCCACCCTTGGCGGCACTGAGCAGGAACAGGAGCAGGCACTGGACGGCTCGACAGACTCGGCTTCGATTGAAGGAGGAGGGCTGGCCCTCTCCACCACCACCACCATCAAGTCAGAGTCAAACAACTCGAGGCTTGTCGCTCTTCCGCGCGAGCTGCTCGACGCCATCGCAAGCTATCTCCCCACAGTTGACTTCAACTCCCTACGCGGGACGTGCAGGCATCTCGAGAGCAAGATTTTCCCCTACGTAAGTTGCCTTCTCCTCCTCCGCCTGCTTGCTCAGGGAGAGGATTGTTGGGAGGGAGAGGGAGAGAGAGAGAGAGAGAGAGTGTGTGTGTGTGTGTGTGTGTGCATGGGTGTGGGGTTCTCGAGTTGCTTCTGCTTGTCACAGAAAAAGACAGAGGCGGGATGCTCTGTGCCGCCCGCCCGCCACTGGCCAGGGTCACTCACTCGCTGGTCTTCTCTTTTTATGTCTTGTATTGTTGCTTTTTCCGATCCCGAGAGTGCCACCTGCTGACATGACACGACACTGTGAGTAGTGGGCAAATTGTTTTTTCAAAAAGAAGCAGTTCAGTAGGTTTTTTCTTTTCTTTTTCCTTTTGAGCCGTCCCCTGACGCCCTGATTGACCGACCTACCAACCGACCGACCGACCGACCGACTGACTGACTGATGGCCCCCCTTTGAAAGTGATCTCCGAGTTCAGCCTGCAGGCCTTATTAGCCATCTCTCGACATGAAACCCTGTCCAGATGTCTCAAGCATCTGATTATTGGCCTGGATGAGTTCCACGCCATCGTGCCAGAGGACTTGATCAACCTGGAAGCCTTTCAACAGTATCATGCTGCTGTTTGTTCGCAGGAGAGGCTCCTCGACACGGGCGCGGCAGTTGACATCCTGTCGGAGGCCCTAGCCAACTTTCCTAATCTCGAGACGGTCGACATCCGCGACTTCAACTCGCCCACCCGCTACCGGGATCCTAAGAGTGCCTGGGGCACTGTGGCCGAGTGGAGGAGCTACGGCTCGTCCGAGTACCGGAACTGGCTGCCTCAGCGCTCCCGCACCTACAACTCGCTCCTCCGCTCTGGGACGCAGATCAAGAATGCTTTCACCGTCCGCGTCTTCAAGGCGGTGCTCGTGGCCGCTGGCAAGAGCAGCAGCTGTAACATACACGGCCTTGAGATCCTGCTCAGGAGCCGCTACGGCGCCCTCAGCGACAATGCGTTTGCGCTCGCCCCTGAACTGACCGGTAGGCTGTCGGATGTCTTGTGCGGCCTGACCCGACTGCATCTCGACCTGCGCCTCGGCAGGGTAAGCATCCCACCGCACCTCTGGAAGCGCTCAGACTCGGCCAAGCCGGATTGTGCCGAGGCCTTCTATGATCCCTCGACGACCAACCTCCGTCGTTTCTTGGCGTCGACCCCCAACGTGTCCTGGCTGCGGCTCAATTTCGTCCACGATCATCTGTACAGCGAGCCCTCGGTGGCGTCTCGATTTTTGGAATGGCTGGCCCTCAAGCCTGGCAAGTTCTCGGTCGACAAGGACAGGCCGGGCTGGAGCGACGCCAACCCAGCCCCGGTCACGATGCCACTGCGGCAGCTGGACATAGGGGACATCCAGCTGCGGCTGGAGATCCTGACATCCGTCACAAGAAAGTTTGGCGGCCTCGAACAGATCAACCTGAAGGGCATCTCCCTGCCCGCCGACCCGGACACGTCGTCTTCCTCAAGCACCAACGAGAGGCGCGAGAACAGCCCCTGGGCCAGGTACCTCCGCGAGCTGCCCTCCCTCGCGCCGAACCTCAAGCAGCTGGGCCTGCGCCGCATCCAGGAGGCCGGAGCAACACCCTCCCACACCTCCGAGGACATCTACTTCCTGGCGCCCGGTGAGGCGCCCAAGACGTCCAAGAATGCGACGTCGCAGACCCTGAAGGATGTGGACAAGGCGGCCCTGGACAAGCTACTAGACAGCATGTGGACGTACCGCACCTGGGGCGAGGCTCATAATGCCCTGAGCCCGGAAGAGACGGACCATGATGACTCGGAAGCGAGTGAAGATGACTTTCTTATTGAGTCGATGACGGAGACCGAAGAGGATGACGGAGAGATGGAAGAGGAAGAATAAACAGCACGCTCTACGTTCCCAGGAAGGAAACCTTCTAGGCAAAGTTGATGGAAGGCTTTTCGAGATACATTGGTGTGTTTTAATGACTCATGGCTTCTGAGCTGAAAGCATATCATTCTCTTTTATGGCCGCTTGTGGCATGAGCATGCGGGGAGGCACCCTCGCGATGGGTTTATGAATCACAATTTTAGTATGTAATAGCAATTCAACCTCTAATTTCCACCACGAGCACTGACATTCTTGGGCCGTAGTTGCTAATGATGCCTCAGCAAGCAATGTCCCATAACCAGCCTCACATGTGACACTGTCAACAACTCCCAACCCCATCATAACCGCCCCGCCGCCCCTCGCTCAAAAGCCCTCGCCCTTCCTCTTCCTCTTCCTCCTCCTCCTCCCCCACCTTCCTCCTCCTCTCCTCATTCTCCCTCGTCTTGACGTACACAAACAGCGTGAGCGCAGCACTCAGTACCGTCCCCGTAACGCCAAATACGATGTTGACAGGGACGGGGTTATTGTGCAGTAGACCGTGGGTGAGCGCGTCCAAGGCAGGCTGGATGAACTGGCCCGCGCCAGACACGCAGATGACGGTGCCGTAGATGCGACCAAAGGTGGCGAAGCCGAAGACCTTGGTGGCGTAGTCTCTGGAGTGGATGGGAAGAGAAGTCAGAGACAAAAGAAAAAAGCAAGAAAGAAGAAAAGAAGAAAGACAAGAGACAGGAGGGGGGGGGGGAGAACTTACGAAACAGCAGAGTAATACAGCGGCCGATAAAGCACAAACACAACCACCGTCGCATACGCCGCAGCCAAGCTACCGCTCACACAATTCAGGAACCCTAGGGCTGCCACCAGCACCGTCAGCACGGCCAGCGTCCCCCAGACAGGCACCTCGTTCAGCAAGACCCCGATGAAGGGCGTGGTGAGCACACCGGCGACCGGCAGCGCGGCGTCAAAGAGCCCATTCACCGCCCTCGCGGCGTCCTCGTCCCCGCCCAGCATGTACCGGTACTGCGCCCGCACCGTGGCGATGAAGTAGTTCATGCGCGTCATCTGCACGGCCGTCATGAGCAGGAGCAGCCAGAACCACGGTGTCTTCACCTGCGCGGCTACCCCTTTCGCCTGCTGCTGCTGCTGCTGCTGCTGCTGCTGCTGCTGCTTCTGCTTCTGCTCCTGCTGCAGGATCCCGTGCACGCCCGACGTCTCCTGCCGGCCCCTGGCCGCCGCCCTGTCCGCCGCCCGCTCGTCGGCATTGCCAGCCACCGCCTCGAGCGCCTCGATGCGCGCCTCGCGCTCGTCCGCGCGCCGCCTCAGCTCCCGGCCCAGGGCCCCCGGCGGCTCGCGGGCGAACCGCTCCTCGTCCGAGTCGCGCTCGTCGTGCGCGGGGTCCTGGGCGGCGGCGAGGGCGGCCTGGTACTCGCGGCGCGTGCTGTAGGCGGCGCGCGGCATCAAGGTCAGCTCGGCGGCGCAGAGGAGCGGGGGGATGGTCAGGGCGAAGGCGAGGAAGAAGATGGCGGGCCGGAAGCGGTGCCGGGTGGCCTCGTAGGCGAGGCGGTAGAAGAGGAAGACGGCGGCGCTGGCGTCGAAGGCGCCTGTGACGAGGGCCACGACGAGGCCTGCGCGACGCGGGAAGGCGTTGGACAGCTGGTAGGACGAGACGAAGAGGAACGTGCCGCCGAGGCCGAGGAGGAGGTTGCCCGTGATGTACCCGTCGAACCGGCCCAGCAGCCTCTCCTCGCCGAGGAAGAAGGAGAGGCTCATGCACCCGGAGCCGAGGAAGAGGATCGCCGCCGCCAGGAGGTAGCAGGCCCGCCGCCCGTGGTGGTCGAGGACGTAGCCCGCCAGCACGGTGGAGACGTTGAGGGTGATGGAGGCGGTGATGAAGAAGAGGTTCAGGCGCATGTCCTGCGCCGGGCAGGGGATCTGGGACTCGCCGTCTGGCCCTGGCGAGGGCGCCGGCCAGTCTGCCGGGCAGAGCGAGCGGTAGACGCCCTCGGCGATCAGGACCGGTTTGAGCGCTGCGAAGCCGCAGACTATGCCGGAGGACAGGACGCATGCTGTCACGGCGAATGCGACTTGACCTGTTGCACCAACACATTAGCTCGAGACAGGAAAGAGGAAAGACTGAAGAAGAAACAAAGAAGGGAAAAAATAAATAAAAATAAATAAGGGTTTAAGTGGCATTTTCCTTACATATCCTCCTGGCAGTAGACACTTCATAAGCCGCGATGTTCTCCCCAGCCTCAGGCGAGACGGGTTCAAATTGCTGACGGTCTGACGGGCCCTGGGACGGCGCGGGAAAGGCGTCGTAGCTGAGCGCCTGCCAGATCTCCTTGCCATCCTCGACAGGAATACCGACGATGCTCGCCCTGTGGCTGACCCCAGCAGAGTCCCTGCGTGTGCTGCTATTATTGATGGGCAGGACGTGAGCGTCTCCGTCCGCAGTTGTCCCGTCGTCACGGAACTCATCCTCGAAGAAAGGCGAGGGGAGGGTGTCAATATCCTCGAGGTTCGTGCGGCGCTGTGCCAGAGACATGATGAGAAGAAGAGTTTTGGGGGTGGCAGTGTGGACGGCGAGGCTGGATTCTGAGCCTGGCGTCTCGTTCGGTTGGATTTCACAGTCTTCGTCTAAAGCAAAGAAGAAGAAGAAGAAGAAGAAGAAAGAACAGAGTATTAACTGATTTATATGTATAATATTGCTGTGTCTGTGTTCTCTTACAGATCTAGACAAACCACTCTTCTCAACCTCTCCGCTGTGGGATCATGCTTATAAACCTCGTAGGAGGGCGAGGAGGTTGTTTGGTGTGTCGAGCGTCCACATGGTGAGAGCAGGTGGGAAACACCACAAGAATAGACCAGGGACAGACACAGGCTTTTCTTAAGAAAGATCTCGATCAAGAGCACGACGTCCCAGCCGCCACCAAGGAAAATTCGAGATGAGGCCCAGGACAATGCTGGGGCCCATGCATGCGGTGGCATGTGGGAACCCGGAGGAGAGCCGCCGGACCGATCCACCACCAGCTTAGGTTTGATGCAAGACAAGGCGGAAACTTTATGCTATAGAAATATCTAGAAACGCGACACTGACCGACACCCGACGCGACACAACAAACGAACTTGACTCTCTGTATTGCAAAGAAATTCCCCACTCAGCTGTTGATGAGCTCATACAGACTGCAGCAATGAATGTGCAAACATCCCCTTGGCCAATTGACTCCGGTTTTCACTGTTCGATAGTCAAACTACTCTCTCTCCGTGCGTGTCAAGTTCGTCAGCAGGAGTTACATGGTACAGCGGCTACATCCGGATATCGGTCCATCGCTGGCAAAGCATCGTTCTTACGCAGCATCATCATTGGCTGAAATATAGCTGTTATATGTATATGTATATTTTGTACACGGGTTTCAATCCAACGCCTGAGGCAATGCAAGAAGAAAGGGGCGGAAAGAAAGAAACAGCCATGACCCGAATTCCCTATTGGCTTCTATGCTGTTGAGGTATGGCGTGGTGGGTGACTCCAGGTTGCCTGCTCCTTCAAGGTAAACAGAAAAAAACCTTATCTTGGTGCTCTGGGAGTGGCCACAAGACGTGGATGGCAGCCTGGTGCTCAGCGGAGCATGTATGACAAGTCAGGCAGGCCAGCCAAGATCCGCCTGACAGCCGGCTCGTCCTCGCCATCATCTTGTGCGAAGCTGACGGATTTGGCCGGCGGCTTGGTCGCGGGCTCTGGCTTGGGTGAGGTGGTGAGCTTTGGTGTGATGACATTATGCAAGGGGGACGGCCGAACTAAGCTCAGCGAGGACTTTGGTGTATGATGGGCCCTAGCAGAAGGCGCAGCAGATATCGGCGTTGGTGGTGGTTTTGGCATCTGGAATGCTGTTGGTGACTCGATTCGCAGCGGTGCAGTCGGCGTAGGGGGTTTGGACAGTCGAAGTGAGGCAGGCGATCCCGTCCTTGACGGTGTAGAGAGGCTGGGTGACTGTAATGGAGTATCGAAGTTGAACTCAGGTTTTGATGTTGTGGTTGGCGGAATCGCTGGGGGGACAGGTGTGCTGTCGAAAGCCGAGAAATCCCACACGTCCCCCGAGGGGGCGTTCAACGAGCTCTGTCCATTTTGATGGGGCACGGCGCCCAGAGCAGGGGGCTTGTCGTGGGAGGGTGCAGCAGCCGCGGGGTTCGTTGAGGCTAGGCTGGTCATCGAGCCGTTGATGCTGCTGTCAAAGAAGCCGCTGGCAGGACGGCTGTCTGTGGCTGGCGAAGCAATCATCTCACCCCATTCCTCTTCATCGTCGTCCTCAACTGCTGGTACCGGATTACTTGGCTCCACCGACAGCTGAGGCGAGGGAGCAGCAGGAGGCAGCGGCGCGAGGTGCAAGGAAGTCCGGCCCTCAGGAGGCTCAAGTATGCTGGGCGGCCTGCTACCTCCGGATTGGACCGAGCCGACCTCGAAAGACGGCCTGGTATACTCGCTGGGTGGCCGTGGCGAGGCAGGTGTCAGTGAGCCACTGGTGCCTGTACCCCACCCAAAGGCAGGCCCTGCAGGCGGCAGAGGGATGCTCATCGGCGAACGCGGCGGTAGGCTCCTGATGCCCACCGGGACGTCTCCGGCGTGAACCGGCCCCGTCGCCTGCACCTGAAGCGAGAGCGGCCGCGGTGGTGCCACAGCGGCAGCAGGTTTCGGGGGTTGCACGCTCTTCCTTTTGCCAAAGATCTCGTCAAACGACAACGGCTCTGCTTTTGCCTTTGCGTCCCAGTTAAAAGCCCCGCCTTTGGCCATAGATCGTCCCCCCGCTGCCGAACGACCTGCATACGGGCCCTCTTCCATCCAACGACGAACGATCTTGCTGGCATCCTCCCGGACCTTGGAGCCGACCCAGGAAACCCGACGATACGTGTCATCATCGCCCAGGTCGTGCTTGCGCATCGTGCCGGGGCGAGAGATCCGGTACCATGTCTTGCGCTCTGAGACCGTGGTGAAGCTGTCTCTGATGATGCCCTCGACGGCATCCAGGCTGTAATCCTTTGCGCCCGGCTGCTCCTGGTCCAGCTTGGGTCCATCAAACAGCTTGTTGACAAGCTCCAGGTCCGGGGTGAAGCTGACGGGACCAAATTTGGAGCGCAGGTCTTGGAATGGGCTCGAGTGCTCTTCTTCCTGTATCGGGCTCGTGACCGCAGCGGTTCCAGATGCTACAGATGCTCTTCGCAGTGATGCCTTCGAGAGAGAGCGTACGCGGCCCGCCCGCGAACTGGCTGGGCGAGGTGATCCTGTGACCGAGGGCTTGCGCGACGGTTTGCCGGAATCAAAGTCTTCAGCGTCCTCAAAGTCGCCAAAATCACTCGTGACGTCGGTCTGGAAGCTCCGGATGCTCATGGACCGACTTGCGCTGCGCCGTCTGCCGTCGTTATCAGAGGAAGGGACCAGCAGCGAGTCGCCCGTAACTTTGGCCAGGCCGTCGAACTTGTCCACCAGCTCCTGCACTTTGGCAGAAGGTCTGCGAGGCATGGCAGCACGATCTTTGCAGTCCTCGTCCATGGAGGTAAGAGGCGAGTCTAGCCTCTCCTCATGGCGGCTGTCGTGCGAGACTGAGGACCGTCTCGAGAGGCTGGGCGAGTCCAGACGCTCCCTTTCCTCCTCGTGTGTCTGACGACCTGGTTCGTTATCCTCGCTGCCCTCCGTTCCGGCCCCGGCAGTCGGATCCTGAGCCAATGTGGGCGTGGCAACGAGGTCCCTAGCAGATTCATCATCCACCTCGGCATCCCCGTCTTCCTTGTTGTTCTTGTTTTCGTTGCTGTCGTCCTTCTCTTCTTCTACTTCCTCGTGGCTGTCCAGCGTCGAGAAGGCGGCCTGCTCGGCCGAGATGTGCACAGCGGCTGGGAGGCTAAGGCGGTCCTGAGAGAACTCGGTGGCCCAGGGATCGGGGGACGGCTGGCGAGACGGAGACCTGGCGCTGCTTCGGCGTGACACCGTCTTGCCCTGGCCAGGTGTCAACGACGCAGAAGCCGGCCAAGCAGTCGTCGGGCTGGGCTGACCCAGGCTTCCCTCTCTTGCCCTCGCTGACAGTGAGGTCTGGCTCGAGTTCAAGCCGTGTTCCCCTCCCCATCCGGACCATCCGGCATTGGACGTGGCGGCAGTCGGTGGTAAGGTCAGACTTGCGCCCGGTAAAGCCCAGCCGTTCGGCCCATCGTCGTCCACTGCCCAGGGTGAAATGCTCGATGACGACCGGGTTCTCGCCAGGGCACGGCCTGGTAGTTCGAGGTTGGTCGAGGCTCGTGTCGGAAGTTCAAGGGTAGAATTGGACTCGTTCGTGGCCCACGGTGAGCCCCATGGATCGTCCATGCTTGCGAGACGAGTCTCTCATGATGTTGAAATGCTATATCGAATTCATCTGGGTGTCGTGAATGGAGTTTCCACGACTGTCGCGTTCTGGTATCCTCGTCCTTGCGCGGTCAAGTACTTAACGGGAACGAGCCCCTTTCCAGGCAAGGGATGAATGGTGGTGTCTCGGGGGGAGTGGCAAGTCTGTTCTGTCTGTATTCCGTTCCAGATGTCTCTGTATATACTGGCCTTGTCGTATCCAAAATTCTCTACAAAACAAAATGTAGCGGTGTCCAAGAAAAGAAGCGAGGCGAGGGAGCGAGTAATGGGTGCAGGTGGGGACGAATTGAAATGGACGGAGGGAGGTCGGTGGCCTAAGTTAAGGTTGATTGATGAAGAACTAAGCTTGAGGAAGAGACGGCAGAAAGGAGAAGAGAGAGGAACAGGCCTAGATTTCAAGGCCCAAGAAGAAACGTGATTGTTTCCACCAGTCAGCAAGACCAAGGCGGGCCACCGTTTGAGCCTCCACTGGCTTTTTTTCCTCCTCCTTCTCCTTCTTCCCTTTCTGAGGCCAGTCCCAGCCCACTCATGCAAAGGGGAGGGAATTCGAAATTGGCATCTTGGACTAGTTCCTTGGTCAACCACCACGGCATAATCAATCGCAGGTTATCGTACCCCATATTTTCTCCCTGGTTCCTGAGGTCTACCGCTGAAAGTATGTACTACAGAGCACCTAGTAGCTCCAATTGGGCCTTCAGAGGCTGGTGACAGCTTATAGCGGGGGAGGGCAGGGGGCATTCAGGGGCATGCATCCCCTGCTGATGTACCTGCACACTGCAGACTGATCGCTTACCTCATCGTCTTGCTTTATCAGCTTGCCGATTCGTCGCCGAAGTTCTTTTCCGATGACAAAATAATATCTTTTGACGGCTGCTATTCGCATCGCCCATGCAAAATGGAGACACCAAGAAAAATCACGACCTACATTCCTCCATGAATTGACCTGACTGAGGTTGTTGGATATCCTCCGTCCACTATTACCTCCTTGCCATTTCCACTGCCAAGGCTACCACCACACATTCGTCATAGCAATGTCGTTGTCCAAAATAAAGCACATCGTCTTGGTTGGTCTCCCAAAGTGAGCAAACTGTCGCAAACTGTCCAGAACCCCTCTCTTCCTAACCAAGAGTGCGTTGATAGGTCCTATCGGGCAAGGGCGGAGTGGGCAAGTCTTCTGTGACCACTCAGCTGGCCCTCTCCCTTTCCCTGGCCGGCCATTCCGTTGGCGTCCTGGACATCGACCTGACCGGCCCCAATATCCCACACATGTTCCGAGTGGCAGACCAAGGCCGCATCACACAAGGTCCTGACGGCTGGCTGCCTGTCGAGATACACGATGCCGACACCACAAAAGGCCGCGGCTCGCTGCGGGTCATGAGTCTGGGCTTTCTCGTGCGGCCAGGAGACTCGGTTGTGTGGCGCGGTCCCAAGAAGACGGCTATGATCAAGCAGTTCCTGACCGACGTCGCATGGGGCGAGACCGACTTCCTCCTCATCGATACCCCGCCGGGGACGAGCGATGAACACATCTCCGCCGTCGAGTACCTCCTGCAGTTTGCGAGGCGAGACCAGCTGGCCGGTGCGGTGCTGGTCACCACCCCACAGGCGGTGGCCACGGCGGATGTGCGCAAAGAGCTGGACTTTTGCCAGAAGACAGGCATCCGCATCATTGGCATTGTGGAGAACATGAGCGGCTTTGTGTGTCCCAACTGCTCCGAGTGCACCTATCTGTTCAGCAAGGGCGGCGGGCAGGTTCTGGCACAGGACTTTGGGGTCGAGTTTCTCGGCAGCGTGCCCATCGACCCGCAGTTCTCCGTTATGATCTCCAAAGGCAGGCGGCCGACCTACCCCGAGGGCACAGTCCTGCTCGGGCAGGATATGTCAGGCACCACGAACGGGAACGGGACCGCTGAGCACAGTGAGCCATTGGCGTCCATGTACCAATCCTGTTCTCTCTGCCCGGTGTACAGAACAATCACAGAGAGTGTTGTCAGGATCGTCGGCACAACAGGCTCCTGAAACGATGCTGTACCATCAAACCCAAGAACCCGGCTCTTGTGTCGTGTCTTAGGACAGGCCACTGCGCAATTTCAATGTAGTATTGCGGCCATGTCGTCTTACAAGGGGGACCCGACCTCGCACCGAGTTGGATAGACCCTTCTCAATCATCTCTGTCCTATGTCAATTGTGGTGGACATTTTTTTGAGACATGCCGGTCAGGCTGCGAGAGAGAGAGAGAGAGAGAGAGAGAGGTACAGAGAGAGTCAAGACATGACGGGTACTACTCCGACCAGTTGGCAAAAGCAGACCGCAGCGTCCCTGTCCTCCCCCCATTATCTACGATACCCATAGTAGTTCGTATATTATGTACGATACACGAGGTCTTGTGGTATCATAGAAATGGGATCATCCGTCACACAGGTTCCATAAAACCCGAGAGAGACAGAGACAGAGACAGAGACAGAGATTATTGAACATAGGTTTATTCACATGTCTGCCCGCCACAGGGCCGCCTATGCCATCTTAACGCCTAGCGCTGGGGTGCCCTGGCCCTGGAGGGGGTGAGGGGACGTTTACAGGGGGTGGGGAGGGCTCTGGGGCTCTCACTATCGACGTAATTGGCCTGGATCTTGTCCCTAATTGCCCCAGCCAGGGAATCCACCCCACCATGCAAGAGCAGCCAAGCAAATAACCCGCCTGCCACCAATGCGACATTACACGGTTGTCCAGAAAATTTCTAACCCCCCTTCTCGACAACCATCATCGACGACAATTTGACCATCGTCAGCCGTCCGCACACATACCAGAATCCCATGTTGGTGAGCCCCTGAGCTTTCGACCACCTCGGCTCTTGTTCCTATATAAAAACACCGATACTCCACCACAGGTATCGGCGCAGGCCTTGGTCTCTCAAGAGGCACACGACACAGCAGCCCACCATTCCGTCGTCGCAAGTCTTCCTCCTTCCCCTTCCTGCCCGACCTCCCTAACGTCCCCTCGTGAGACGTTGAGACTATCCACCATCGCCTTACTGTAGCTGGCTCCGCCAGCACACGCAAGAAACCACCATCCTGTGGGCCTACCCTCTCAAACGGACACCGCAAGGTCTGTTTGAGCTGGCAGTTAGTGTCCCGCGGAAGACATCCCTCTTCCTGCGCGCCTTGACCGACAGACAACAATCCCGTCGCGCACCCTCCTCGACCCGAAAACCCCCCTTTTCGACCTCTCGTTGGCCCCTCCCCTCCCCCTTGCTCGCCATAGCCAAACACCGCTACTCCTTCGGCAGAGCCAAACGGATATGGTCGATCTTGAGGTTCCCAACAGCAACGTCTTGTCGACATCCGAGGGTACTCCTCATCTGACCATCAATCACGATGTCGCCGCCGATCTAGACTCGTCGAATGCTTTCGAGGGCCCGGAGAAGCTGCTGGAGGTCTGGTTTGCCCCCAGCCCCTCCGCGCTTCCCCAGGGTGCCAGGGAGAATGGGCTCCTGTCCGTCGCGTCCAAGACCTGGGAGGGCATGCTTGACCTGGTCCACTGCCAGGTGCTCTCGGTCGTCTCGTCTGGGCACATGGACGCCTACCTCCTGTCCGAGTCGAGCATGTTTGTCTTCCCCCACAAGCTCATCCTCAAGACCTGCGGCACCACAACCCTGCTCCTCGGCCTCCGGCGGCTCCTGCGCATCGCTGCTGTCGACGCCGGGTTCCCCTTCCACAACGCGCAAGACCTCGCGGACGAGAATGCCCTGGCCTCTCCCTACCGCGTCTTCTACAGCCGCAAGAACTTTCTGTTTCCCGACAGGCAGCACGGGCCTCACCGCAGCTGGGCTGACGAGTACAAGTTCCTGGACAAGCTGTTCGACAACGGCAGCGCCTATCTCGTGGGCAAGATGAACGGGGACCACTGGTATCTCTACATCACCACTCCCACCGCCGCCCAGGTGACTCCTCCTCGGACCCCCGACAGCGAGAAGGGCTCCGGCAGCCCCGTCCGCCGCCCCTGTGCCAAGATCCCTACGGGTCTCCTGTCCTCCTTTCCTCAGATTCCAGCTGGTGGGGACCCCCCTGACGAGACCCTGGAGATCCTCATGACGGACCTGGACCCCGAGAACGCCAAGCAGTTCTACCTCTCCCACGCGAGTGCGGTCGCGCGCGAGCGGGTTCCCCTGCAGGCGTGCGAGGCGAGACAGGCGGCCGTGGACAGCCTGGGCGACATCTCGGAGGACAACGGTGCCTCCAGCGTCGGCTCCCCTGTCAAGAGCGAGGACCCGCTCGACGTTTTCGACCACAGCGCCGGGCCCGGTGGCGCCCAGACCCCGATGACGGACATCGAGCAGCTCACGACCGAGGGCCACGCCCTCGGCACCGTGGTGTCCGATACCTGCGGCCTGTCCGAGGTCTACCCGCCCTCCAAGTACCCTGACGCGCGCATCGACGCCTACCTCTTCTCGCCCTGCGGCTTCTCGGCCAACGCCGTCATCCCCGCGCCGGTTCAGGAGGCCGAGGACGGGAGCAAGACCATGGGCCCCTCGCACTACTTCACCGTGCATGTCACGCCGGAGCCCAACTGCAGCTTTGCCTCCTTCGAGACAAACGTCCCCGGCGGACAAAAGGGCCGCGAGACCAGCGAGGTCATCGAGCACGTGGTAGGCATCTTCAAACCCGGGCGGTTCATCGTCACCTTGTTCGAGGCCAAAGACTCAGGGGCCCCCCGAACCCCCGACCCTTATGGCATGCGCAAGTCGCGCACCGAGGCTATCGCTGGATACCGTCGCGTTGACCGGATCGTGCACCAGTTTGACGACTATGATCTTGTGTTTGGCTTCTTTGAGAAGGACGGCTGGACTGGATATGACGGTGCTCGGGTCGGCGAGATGATGTAGACGCCCATACATCCATGACTTAATCTTTTGTCGAGGATCTTGATCAGCACCTAAAACCACGATTCCATCTTTTCATGATTCCTTTTGATTTTTATTTTTTTTTGAAGCTTGTTGGATCACATGCAAGTTTCGGAATCGAACCACAGACGATCGCTCTCAACGCCTTGTCGACTCCTCAGAGAGAGAGAGAGAAAGAGAAAGAGAAAGAGAGCGAAAGAGAGAGAGAGAAAGAGGTCTTGCAAGGGACATTGGCGTCCTTAAAAAGTATTTCAATATCATATCATATCATTCCTTCTACTATTCATTCAAATTTCATATTCGATGGGATACAAGATGTACCGAGTCCCTTTGGTCGTCGTCGTCGTCGTCGTCATCATAGGTCATAAAGCTGAAATAGCAGGTCCGCCAGCATAAAAGCAGGCCATCCATCCATGGCACCTATTGTATACGCGGCGCCACCGTCAATCTCTCCATGCCAAGAAAGCTGGGTCGGTCATCTAACCCTGGACGATAATGTCATCGTCACAGAATCTCTGTATCGAGTCAATAGTCGACTCGTGGCGGTTCTGCACCTCATCGCAGCACACATGCACTACAACTCCACGTGGCGGGTCGTCTGGTCCTGTTGAAGACCCTGTCGAGTACTTGTCAGCTTTTGAAGCCCATCCATCGTCGTCTCTTGTTTCTGAGGTGCAAAACAGATAGATGACCACCTACTCCTGTTGTATGACCAGTCTGGTCCAGACCATATCCCGTTCAACCACAAATCGGTTTCGAAAGGCAACGTCTCCTGTCCCGGCACCTGAGAGAGAGCCCTGTGCATCTCGTCAGTTATCCTCTCCACCCCGCGCTCCATCCAGCCCGCAGGGCCCTTTCAAGAGTTGGGGCAATATCGTGGTGCAGAAGAGGGCGGGCACTTACATAAGGCCGAGGATCACAGGCAGCGATCCCGCCAGACCGGCCGAGACTGGGACCGCTCGGCTCGGGTTCTTATAGGAGTCAGGAACCAGCTTGCCCACCCAGGCCGCATCGCGCCCAACGGCATGCAGTCTCGTCCGCGCACCGGCCATGCTGACGCTCCCTCTGTGCTGGTACATGCTGAAGCTTAGGGAGTGGTACACTGCTGGCAGGTTAGCCCAAGCTACTAAGCCTAGACGGAGGGTCAAGAGAAAGAAAAAGAAGAGAAAAAAAGAAGAAGAAGAAGAAGAAAAGAGGGAAGACGACTAGAGGGTCAGGGAGAGGGAAAGGATTCACTTTGGTCGAGATTTGCCTCGTTCACATTATGAGCCAATGCGTCCGTCTCCATGAAGACGATGGGTCGAAAGGGGCAGCCGCGAAAAACAGTACAGGTGGCGAAACCCTCCAGATATGGTGTCTGGTGGAGGATGCCGCCCGGCGCTGTGTTCTGTTGCAGGAGGATGACACCTCCTTCTGCGCCCTGGGTCCGGTGCCAGGCATATTCTGGCGCCCTGGTGACACGGCCGTCCTGGTACCGGAACACTGGGCTGGGCAGCTCCCCCACGAAGTGGCTCGTCCTGCTCGGCGGGAGGATTATGCCCCACTGGTCCCTCGAATACTCGGGGATGTACTCGTCGCTCAGGAGCAGGCTGTTGACCACGAAAAGGAAACTAAAGGTCGGCGGCGGGAGGGGCCGGTGGATCGTGTGCTGCGCAGGGCGAGATCGGTGAGACTCATCCCGCTTCCTATGGTGGCCTGACCTGGAAGAGTGGCCCTTGTGCTGGAGGAGGAAACTGATGATGAGCATTGACAGGGCGAATGGTGGATTTGTTAACAGAGATGACTTGCCTCTTTGCCTGAAGTCCACATGGTCACTTGGCTATTCCCCGAACAATGATGTTGGTGTCGGCATAAAAAAACTGCGGCTTTCTCTTCTCTCTATCTCTGTCTCTGTCTCTGTCTCTGTGTCTCTTGCTCTCGCTCTCACCCGCTCCCGGTTGCCCTCTCCGTATGTGAGATATGATATAATGTCCAATATGTTGTAATTTACAGTGCTTACGACTGGGACTTTAAATGGTGGACGGCGGTCACACCTCGCTGGCCAACATCTTGGTTGGATTTTTTTCCTCCTTTCTCCCCCTTCCCCATTCTCCCTCCCGAGGACTACTGGCAGAGCCGCATGGCTGACCGGTGATGTCGATCACCACGTCGGCCCAGTCGTTTGTCGAGATTAAGACGACGCGCGTGATGGGTCACCAGACTAACATCTCCCAATCGTCATCCAGTCCTTCGTCAACCCTCCAACCAGCGGCTCGGGTCGTGCCCTTCCTCCCTCTCAAATCGCAGACATAGCCCAACCTCGTTTCGTTAGGCGTCAAAAAATAAAAAATAAAAAAATAAAAGAAAGTCTCACACCCCCCCCCCCTCCTTTTCCCCCGGCCCTAGTTGGGCATCGTCTCATTTTTTTTTCTTTGTCACCCGTAGATCTCGATAGATCACTATCCGAGTGGTTGCGTTCCCGCGCCAGTCAGCCTCGGGGGTACGAGGATGACAGGGGAGATCCTGGGAGAGAAAAACAGAGGGGAAGAGAGAGAGAGAGAGAGAGAGAGAGAGAGAGAGAGAGAGAGAGAGAGAGAGAGATGGTTCTTGTAGCCCATCATGAGACTTCTCGTTGTGGTGTTGAGAGGGGGGTGTGTGTGGGGGGGGGAGTGGTGTGGCTGTGAGGGGGGGCGTTTTGGCTTGAAGCGTTTGGTGGGTGGGTGTCGTTGCTGCAGTCTGCAGGATTCCCTGTTTTCAGTCACATACCATCGCAGCTTGAGGATTAGGGGATACAAGAGCATGTATTGGTCCGTCGTACACACACACACACACACACACACGATCTGGAATCCTGCTCTGTTGCACCTCAAGCCACTGGTGACCAGGTGGGGGGGGGGGACATAATTACGTCTTCTCGTCTTCCCCTGGGGTGGGAAGCAGGGCAATTACATAAGTCCGACACATGAGTACCTTGATCACAAGATAAGTTCTTGCATGCATTGACAAAAGAAGAAAAGGGGAAGGGGGGGGAGCGGAGAAGCGAGGGAAAATGGGTGGCATGCCCCATCCCGCGTGCAGTCTGGAATAGATAACCCACCCCCCTACATTCTTTCCCTCTCCCTCCCTCCCTCTCCCTCTTTTTTTTCTTTCCTCATGACCAACTCAAACGAACCAATGACGGGTGCAGTCATCTCGACAGCAGTATCTATGGCGATAATTACCCCTCCCTCGGGTCTTGGGAACCCTTTTCACCGAAAGGGGTTATGGTCGGCGGCTCGGAACCACACATCGAAAAGTGCCAGCAGCAGCAGCAGCCATTTTTTTTTCTGCATGGTCAATTTTCGAGGGGGAGAAGAAAGGGGGGGGGAGGGGATCTTCGTATACCTCGTACTCGCCAATTTTGTACTGCGATCAGTAGCGAAGACTCTGATAGGGCTAAAGTGTGTACTTATAAGCCTCATAATGGGGTAGTATTTTAAGGTAGCCTCCCCTCCCCCCCCCCTCCTTCTCTCTCTCTTTGGTGGCATTGTCAGATCGGCGCAGCCGAAGGCGGGAAGAGTTTGGTTGGGGAGGACGTTGGGCCTCACCGGTTGTTTTCTTTTCTTTCTTAACAATGCTGCGTGAGCCTTGCGCCGTGTTGAGATCGGGAAATGTATGTAGAGATCTATTGGGTTGGACTATGGACATCGAGATTCTTCTTCTTCTTTTCTGTGTTGTGTGAATGAGTGGCGTCATGCATGTGGTGTTTGGACTAATTGATCGGTTGCTGACGGGCGTGCGTTTAACAAATCGATTTACCAATGTGTTTGTTGCTTTTTCCGTAAATATGCAGAGAAAGAGAGAGAAGAAAGGGGTGGGGGGGGGGGGGATAAGGACACCCCGAGTGGGTGTGTTGGATGCAAGATGCGAATAGTTACGGCCCCATAGTGTGTCACAACAACCTCTTTTTTGAGACTAACGCCAAAAGATGATTTCTCATCCTGCTCATTTTGATATGTGGATAATAGAAGTTGAGACGCGGCTATGCATCAGGTCCGTATGGGCACCAATTAATGTTCGTGGGGGCGTAATACGAGTCCATCCCTATGCATCTAGCTTCACAATAGAGATGCAGCCTGATCAGCAGGTGGCTCATGTATACTTCTATAGTGAGAAGCGATGGCAGGACCTGTGAAAGATCGAGATCAAGAAACTCAGCAGTGCGTCTGACAGGTGGGTAATAAGCTAGCTGGTGATGTCCTGCGAACTTACGTAGAAGCAAAGTTGCCTCCGCATAATTAGGCCCTTGTCGTGCTGCCATGCCGTTGTTGTAGCAAGGTCCCGGGCTGGCGATCAGGCCTTTTCTTCCCATCTATCAGGAGGCGAGTGTCATGAGTTGGGTGCTTACAGAATTACGCACACAGCATCATGCCCAAGCAGCGGGGACTGAGGCTCAAACTAAGAGATGCGGTGTGCAAGGCTGATGCATTTGTTCCGCCTGCATCATTCTATCACCAGCATAATGCTCTGCCACTTTGTTGAGCACCTTCTGCTCTGGGCTTAGCATCTTGTCAAGTAAAATGTTGCGTGTCTCGGCTCTGGGCCTATGAAGATGCTGAGGCGAACAAACAACGCCGTCATGATGGGGGCACAATCCCCTCCTCTGGGCCAATATGATTTGTCTGCGATTGTGATTCGTATTTATGACAGCACTGATATCTCCTCACTCCGGGTCAAGTACGAGGCACACTGTTGTGTTGCAGTCTATAGACTCGAGAGGCCATAGTACGCTCCTACTTTGTCGACTTTACCTTAGCCTATCGACGTGTTTTTCTCTTTTAGTACAGTAATATCATTTGTAGGTACTCAAGAAACTTGTACGTTGGAAGTGTGGTCTTAAACTTCATTATCAATTTTCATACATACATTCTTCAACAGAAAAGGTAGAGAGAGATACGACAATAACCAGTGTGATTACTGCAAAAGTCCACCACACGCCCCTGATGCAATGCTACCTTTCCAAACATTCTTGAATATATTCTTCGTAGATCCGTAGTGCCTTGTCTTTCGGTGGCCATATCATGATGTGACCACATCTAAATCAACAATCTTCGAACGCCGTAACAGCCGACATGCCGAAGTCCCAGTGTTCCCTCAAGTAATAATTCAATGACCGATCGTTTCCTCACTATAACGTCTTTTTGCTTCCGACACACAATGACCTTAGACCTCTAGACCGTCCGGGGCATCGATATCGGTCCCAGCGCTATCTTGGCCTGGGTTGACCTCCTCGTAGTGCGCCCACTTGACGAAACGATAGTAAAAAGCTGCCAGTGCGCCTCCCATGGCCGGCCCTAGCCAGTAGATCCAGTGGTAGCCGGGGAAGCTCCTGGCGGCGACAGCACACCCGAAGCTCCGTGCCGGGTTGAGTGAGCCGCCCGTGAAATAGACGCCTATAAAGGCATATCGTCAATCAGTTGTGGGTGAGGTGACCAAAGCAGTTTATGTTTATTTTTGAACTTCAATACTTGGGCCCACTTACCGCTCAGCTCGGCCACGAACAAGGCCAAGCCAATTCCAATGGGAGCCATAAAGGTATCCTTGGACTTCTCTACCGCAAGCATCAGGATGACGAATACCAGCTCCGCAGTCAGGAACATTTCGATGAAGAGGCCCTGGGCGGTGGACGTGCCGGACACCAAGATGGTGTTGACATCTCCTATGGTGGTCGTCACGGTGAACATTGCGCTCACCAGCCCGCCGGCGACCATGGAGGCGAGCAGCTGCGCAGGTATGAGGAAACACGTCCGGAGCCACGAGTGCTGGCCAGCGAGGCTCATGCCCAGCGCCACCTGTTATTTCCCTCTCCCCCCGCCCCCATCAGTCGTGTCTTCTTTTTCTTTTTGATTTCCACTGTTCTCCGGGCAATGGAGACAAGAAGCCATCGAGGCGCAAATCAACGTACCGCTGGGTTGAAGAGGCCCCCTGATATCCTGTAGAATGCCCATGCGTTCACGAGCAGCGAGAACCCGTAGACGATCGCGATGAAGACGATGGTCTCACTGCTCGCACCTCCTATTGTTGCTGTGTTGGGCGCCTGGTTCAGTACCATGAGCTGCCCGGAGTACGCCATCCACAGAAAGAAAAAGGTGCCAACGAACTCGCCGGACGCAGCGACCAAGTGACTCTGGATCGAGCTGATGTGCCCTCCTTCGACATGTTTGTCCGTAGACCGCCGCTGCAGGCTGTTTTTGACCGTATCCATTGTTGATCTGGGTGTGATGATTTACTTGGTCCCCGTGGAGCGAGCAAGATGGGGAAGGCTTCTTTTTTTCTTGGGAAGACATGCTGAGGTTATCTCGAGATTTTATTTCAAACATATTTGCGTCCTCAACGTCATCGGCACAAAGTGTGTGCTGTGGCACTATAGTGGTGGCGGGTCAGCGCTCCGGAACTCGCGAGTTCTCGATCTTCCATGGCAAAAAGCTATTCCCGTGTAGGTGAAGGCAAAGACCCACGAGACCTTAGTGAAGAAGCTAACTTCAGCTTGGCTTCGTTGCTTAGTACGTGGAGTGCTGGCCGTGTGGGGGACCATCTCAGCCGCGTCGTCAATGACGCAAGAGTAAATCATGCGGACTTCGTTGTCTCTACCGCTTGGATGTGCATGTATGAGGAGGGGAGTGGTGATTATACCGCGGAAGGAATAGAAACTCACGGCTGTCTCAATACCCGAAGCCTTGGGCACTAGGAACAGTCTAGCCCCGGGCCGCATCCAACTTGTCGGGTGTGGGTGTAGTAGGTGTGGTGACTGGATCCTTTTCCGCATGCAGCAACCATAGTAGTCCGTCAAGGTGTCCATGGCATGGATAAACCCAGACACGCAGACAGTAATGCGCTAATTAAAGAGTCCCATTGTGTGCATCAAGGGTCTATGAACGAACGGTGGCCGACGGTGGACGTTTACCGTCTTTTATAGATATATAATATGCATGCAACAAAAACAAATACGATGCTCACTTTGATTAAGGTGATCTCTACAGCCTTTTGTGATTGTCCTATGAGTAGCTCTCTCATAGGTTATCTCAACGTCTTGGTGTTCGTCAGATGCGAGAACTGGGACATTGACGGTGAAGATGAGGAACATGAGATGACCGCCACTATAATATTATTATTCTGTGAATATTACCAGAGCATCAAGTTCACGCTAATGGTGTTGGTCAAGGTAGAAGGACTTCCCTAACAGGTATCGTCTGAATACGTCTTTTAGATCTCCTGCGAAATGTTATATATGTGTGAGGATTTTCTGTACACCAAGGGAAATTGCGGTTATCATGAGAGTTGAATGCTGATTAGACCATCACTTAGAACGAAGAAAACAGGAGCACAATTTGATAATAAAGTCTGAGGGAACTATTTTCAAAAGTTTCTGCTTGGTCTTGAGAACCAACGAGTTTTGTATAAAATTAAGGCAGAAATCTGGCTGAAAGCAAGCATGAGAAACCATAGTGTAGCCAGGGTTTCGAAAGGCTTCTGTTAGAAATACCCAGAGGAGCCTATGCTGAAGACCACCATTGCTAATTACTTCCTGGATGGGCGCACAGGTGTGTAGTAAGTTCGATCGAAGCTTCTGGCCTGCTGTTTGTGAAATTTCCATTATTGTGGTACAATCACTTTTTGTCCAATGTCGCCCGCTCTGTACCTGGCCAGAGATTTCCATCCTTCCACACCTTTTTTTTTTCTTTTTCTTTCCCTACTCCTCCTCTTCTAACCCTTGCCACAAGTTGTTTCCTCTCACTCTCCTACCTACAATATCAACTACAGCCCTTCGGAGTCGACCTCACACCAACACACCTTGCTGCCAGAGCCAAGCAAGATGAAGCCCAACAAGAATTCACTCTTCACCTTTCCCCCTTTTTCCCTCGCTCCGGCCATCCTCAACTTGGTGACGGCCATGCCTGCGGAACAAAAGGCCACTGACCTGACGACACATGGCACCTCTGTCCTCAACAGAGAGGGTGCCACAGCCGTCTCCCCTGACCGCAACGGTTTCAGCGACCTCCCTCTCACGACCCTTGAGTACAACCAGCAGGAGCCCCAGAATGCGATCCCCGACTATGTCATGGCCACCAGTTCTGGCCTCGACACCAACCCCCCCGCGGCCAACAATGCGAGGACCGACAATATGATCTACAATCAGGCTGAGATTTACACGGCGCTGACGCAAGGCTATGAGGCCCTGCAGCGTACTCGTGATCCCATGAATCCCGGCCAGCTTGTCTATTATGAAAAGTAAGTCATGTCCAAGTTTCTTTTTATTTGATACTCACTTTCTGGGAGAGAGAAAAACAAAAACCCCTTTCTTTTTAAAAAGAAAAAAAGAAGAAGAAGGGAAAAACCACACTGACACAATATGGGTAGCATCGGGTACCCTAATCGCATTACTGACGATTGGTCCAACGTTGACGGAACCGATCTCGGTCGCTTCACCTACCACACCGTGGGAGACTGGTATACCTGGCCCCTGACCTGGTCAGGCATCTGGACCGGGCACACCCAGAACCCGGGCAACGATCGTGTGGTGTTCAACCAGGACGGCATCTATCTAGGTGTCATCACGCGACGGACAAAGAGCGCCGCGGCCGATGGGTCCTCCACATATAGGTGGTGCGCCGCGACGGACAACGTGGGCCGCTGGGCCTCGATCTGGTTATACAACCACTGGGATCACACGGGCCAGCCTCCAGACGGCGAGGGCGAGGGCCAGGAGGCCTACGCGCGGCCTGACCGGTGGCTGACGGCGACGTCCCAGCGCAGGCTCTGGTATATGAACAACCCGGGCATACCACCCTTTGGCGGCGGATCCGACTTGGGCCTGGAGGTGGACCCTGACACCCTGCTGCCGCTGCTTCGTGCCTCGGACGACGTGGGAGCGCTGCCTGACAATAACAGCACGGGGGTGTGGCGGACCTACACGCCGCCGCTTGTGTTCAGCGAGACGGGGCAAGGACTGCTGCTGGGTGGCACGTGTTGTGGGAATGCGACAGAGACCGGCGAGGAGACGCTGTCTGGTCTCGGTGTTGGCCTCGTGTCGTCGTACCGGCCAAGACCTGTCAGTACGCCGCGGACCATGATGGGAGATTCTACTGGCAGACGTACTGACCAGGCAGCCAGGCAGGCAGGCCATGGCTCATATCAATATCCTTGTGTAATATCCCAAAATGGTATCGACAATGCACTTGGTGGTTTCGGTGCGTTATCCTCCCCTTCCCCCCCCCCCCCCCCCCGCTTTATATACCGTTGCGATGGAGGACTAAATCTTAAGGATCTTGAGTGACTGACCAGAATCATGTCAGTGCAATGCAGTGGCCAAGGAAACACACCGACATCAAGCCGTCCAGGCAGCAAGCCTGCAGCTCCTCGGGCGCCAGCGCCACGATGATTTTTAAAAATGACTAATGAGATGTCAACTGCAAGGGAGGAAGGGGGAGAGTGATCACAGTCACAAGGGAATGAATGAGTGGAGGAGAACGAGGAGGATGCAGCATGCTTCGGATGGAGGGAATGCAGAGTAAGCCTCGGGTTTTTGCACACGAGACCGCACAAAAGGTATGATAAGAGAGAGCCAATTATCTATCTTGCACGCCGCTGAAAAGAGAAAGAGACTTTAGGCATCCACCTATTCCATCCTGGTTGATCACTTTGAGAGGTCCAGCTCAGGAGGGGGGGGATGGAAAGAAGGGGGAAAAAAAAAATAGGATTCGAGCCAACATGCAGTACAAGAAACGAGTGTAACGCAGCATATGCATCCTGTTGTGATCCACTACTTGCCTCGACTGGCTGGCTGGCTGGCTGGCTGGCTGGCTCGATTCCTTCCCCCGCCCTCTTCTCTCCCTCATGTCCCACAGAAAAGGCCCCGTAGCGCTTATTTTCCTTTGGTCCTGGCAGGGCCAAGCGGCAGAAGTGCTGCTGCACGGATTCGATCTGCGGTCAGCGGTCACAGACAAAGGGACCGACGCGACCGGAAGGCTTACTTTGGTTTGTGGTCGCTCTCACCCCATTCTTTTTTCTTCTTCTTGTATGCTTGACAAGTGCTGGGGCCTTCCTTGGCCTGGGGCTTTGTCACATGGATGGATGGAGAGGGGGGGAGGGGGAGGGGGAGGGGGAGGGGGGGTAGGCTGACTGTAGCACATGCAAGTAAGTATGTATCAAGTAGATACAGATTTATATGTATGAATGTGGCGTGGGGTACTTTCTTGCAAGGTTGATAATGAAATGGCCGGCAGCCGGTATTATCCTTAAATGGAACTCGCCGTCTTTTCTTTTGCGATCGACGGTCAGTCAGACTGACTTGCATCAAACGCAGGTATTAATTATGTGCTGTTTCGACAGTATTTTATAATTTATCTTTGAACCCAGATACAGAAGAATATATATGTAAAAAGAGGGCAAATTCAATACAACCACTCAAGAATAGCATTATAAAGAGAGAGAGAGAGAGAGAGAGAGAGAGAGAGACGAGAAGAAAGAAAAGGAAGAAAAAAAAGGATGTCTCTGCAAAGACAAACCACCCCTCCTCCCCCCATCCTTACACAACCCCTCCTCAGACTCCTCGTCCCCCTCGTTCCCCTCCTCTTGTCGACCGTCGCCGCCTTCACAGTCGCCATCCGCGCCAACTACACAAACCTCTCCTCTCTCTGGACGCAATGCTCCTCCTCCTCTTCCCCCGCTCCTCCTCCTTCTCCCTGGCCAGCCCTGGCGGGGGGTATTAGTGCCCAGGCAGCCCTGCGCACGCCGCCCTGCTTCGCGGTGCTCTTCTTCCAGACGGCCCTGGACTCGACCGCTGGACGGCTCGAGATGGCGTCCATCGTCGCCCTCCTGGCCGCCCTCGCTACCGTCACGGCAACAGAGGCTGCGAGGGCCCGCGCGGACGAGGAGCGAGAGGAGCGGCAGCGGGCCAGCGAGTCCGAAAAGGAAAAGCCGGTGATGGCGGCGGCGGCGGCGGATAACAACAACAACAACAACAGAGGAGGCCATGACCACCACCACCACCCCTCGTGGAGCCTGAGGACCATCCGCAATCTCACTGTGCCCTGGCTACTCTACAATCTAGCCCTCGGCGCCATCGCCTGGCAGGCCATCATCATCCCGGCTTTCCTCACCCGGCAGTCCTCCTCCTCCTCCTCTTCTTCTACTACCCGGCGGCGCAACACTCTAGGCCAAAAACCGCCCGTCAGCCCGGCGGCAGACACCCGCCGCAGTCTCGGACTCGGCCCCGGACGACCCCGCCTCGCCATCACAGCCGGCACCCTCTTGGGCGTCCTCGCCCCCGGAGCCCTGCTTCTCCTCCCCGCCCACGCAGCACCACCACCACCACCATCACCCATGGTCATCCTGGCCTGGCTCCTCTTCCCCGTCTGGGCCAGTCTCGTCCGCTACCTCGTCCAACTCATTGTTGGTGGCCATCACCACCAGCAGCATCCCAGCAGCAGCAGCAGCAGCAGCAGCCGCCCAAGGACCGCACCCAGGCCTTCCCCCTCCATGGCGCCCGCCTACGCCATCCCCATCCTCTGCTCCGCAGCCTCCCACGCCCTCCTCCTCACCCACCTCTCCTTCCACCTCCTCCGCACGGACCCCACGGGGTCCTCCTCTCCACCATCCTCCTCCCCGGCCCGCTCCGCCCTCGTGCTCCTCGAGCTCGACCACGCCGCCATCCTCCTCACCTTCCTCTACTGGGTCCACGCCGAGGCGGGCGGCCGTGCCGCGTGTGTGGCCTCCGCCTCGTCCCTCCTGCTCGGGCCCGGGGCGGGCGTCTGTCTGGGCTGGCTGTACCGCGATCGCGTGCGTGCCAGGCTGGAGGAAGGGGGGGAGGAGGATGGGTCGGGACGTGGTGGTGGTGCTGGTGGTGCTGGTGGTGCTTCCAAGGCGGAACCGAGGCCTAGGAGGAGGGCAACGACGGGCCACTTCTTTGATGGGCCGCTGGCGTGATCCTGGAACTTTTTGACGATGATTATTTATCACGACGGAGCAAGAGAGGGAGAAACAAATAGACAAGAGGGGGGAGAGAGAGGGAGAGAGAGGGGGGGGGGGCTCTGACGATGAGCCGATGTATGCCGCAGATGACACACATCATCTTCTCTTCATGCTCGCTCCTTTTCATCGATCTTTTTGGTTTCTTTCTTTTTCTTTTTCTTTTGCTTGCTTGTGGGGGGGCGGGGCGGCGGCGCACGAGGCGCGCCGGGCTGCGTGGAAGCGGGTGGGTGAGTGGGTGTGGGGGTTGGTGATGTTGTGTGT
>JACWQW010000200.1:0-31225 GCA_014849355.1 Cryphonectria radicalis
CCCCCCCCCCCCCCCCCCCCCCCCCCCCCCCCCCCCCCCCCACCCCCCCCCCCCCCCCCCCCCCCCCCCACCCCCCCCCCCTCACCATCACTCCTATTTTCCGTGTGCTTGTGGGGGGGGGGGGGGGGGGGCCCCCTTCTTTCCTTTTTCTGTTCTGTTTTTCTGAGACAAGGGTATGAGGGGGGAAAGGGAGAGCAAAAGACCACTGAAAACGTGTCTTCCTATTCAGAATAAACCTCTCATCATGATTCGGTCGCTGGTAGCCCATCCGAAAAACACAATGCGTTTACCTATCAATCAAGAAGGTGATGGATTTCCTGTAGGTCAAAGTATAAAGTATATCATCTTTGCCCCTAGACCATCAAGCTGTATATTCATTTCTTAGACCAAGTTTCTGGCTCTTAACTTAAACCTTCTTGTTCAACATATCCGCCGCATGCTTGAACCCCAGCACCTTATACTCGGAGCTGTTATAATAAATCGAGTTCACATCGCCCAGATTCGCCGCAGGCATGCTCAAGTCATATGTCCCAAACTGCCAGACCTGGTCGGCCGCCACGCCGCTCGTGAGCACCGTATCCTGCCACGGCTTATAATACGGCGTGTGGTTTCCGGGAAAAGGCGCCCCGTACTCCTCCAGGACCACGGGCTTCCCAATGTCCCTCCCCACCTGGTCGTGTTGCAGGATCCACTCGTTGCCCCAGGTATAGTTGTACCCCCACGAGTCCGGGTACAGGTGAAAAGTCCCATAGTCCAGGCTCGGGATCTTCAGGTTCGCGACCCAGTCCACGCCAGAGGACCCATCGTAGGCAGACGTGCCGTCGTCCCCGAAAGACACGTACGGCACGTCCGCCGGCGCAAACCACCCCTCGTCGCCCAGCGTCACCAGGTGGGCCGCGTCGAGCCCCTTGATGTACCCAGCCGTGGCCTCGGCCCAGCTGGTCAGCACAGAGGTGTCGCACCCAGAGCACCGCGGCTCGTTGGCCAGCTCCCAGGCGAACACGGCCGGCGAGGCCCGGTAGCGGCTGACCACGACGTCGATGTAGTTGCGGTACACGGCCTGGCTGGTCGGGTCGGTGAACCACTCGGTAGCGTTGGCGCCAAAGGCTGCCGTGTACGCCGCGATGCCGCCGTAGTCGGACCAGTTGTTGACAAAGTTGAGCACGAGCTTGACGCCGTGCTTCTCGGCTGCGTGGACGGCGTAGTCTAGGCGCTGGACGCCGTCGGGGCCGTAGTTGATGTAGCTGCCTGTGGAGTTGAGGACCTGGAAGTAGACCTTGTTCGGGTCTGTGTTGGTTGGGTCGGGGAGCGTGTTGACGTCGCCGAAGCCCCAGACACGGAGGATCTTGTATTGGGTCTGGACGACAGGGTTAGTAATGGGAAGCGTTGCATGCATCCTTCTTGAGGAGGAGGAGGACAAGCTGGAGGTTGAGCTGACCTTGGCTACTTCGCTCAGCGCAATGTCGATGTCTGAATTGTTGCTTAGGTGGGCGAGCCACCAAGCGTTGCTTCCTGCGTTTCCCCATCACGATCAGTATTTGATCATCACCAGTGACGAGCTGTGGTGACCTGAAAAAAAGAACAATCCATCTCTCAAAAGGTCGTTCGACATACCTGCAAAACACTCAACCTTCCCATCGATATCAAAGAGCCGCCCTGCTACTTTCGCATTGGCTCCATGAACCTGCCCTATGGGATATGCTGGAGGGGGCTGATTGTTATCTATATGCAGCGCGGTAGCAGGCAATACCCTCACCGCGATGCTCAAAGCAGTCCCCAGAATTGACGACTCCGAGAACCTCATAATTGCTGTGTCAGTTCCAGTCGTCAACAGCCTTTCATTGACAGGACAGCAGATGAACGGCAAAACTGGAATCGTAGAGATGTCCCAGATTAAGTAGTCGTATTCATGATTTTACTATGCCTCTGGCGACCCGGGGGCCACCTAGGTTATAATAGCAACGTGCCCTCCTCACCGTGATGTAATAATGCACTGTTACTCGGCAGGAAAATCCGAATCCATCGGTCTACAGTGCAGTAATCCAAAAGAACCATGTTCAAATCAAAAGCTCTATACCTAGTATAACCTATCGTCTCCCCGAAGCCCTCACGAAGCAAGCCAGTTGCCCAGCCTGCATACCGGGTTCTCCGCATCAGTAATTAGTATACGGGGACTAGGCCAACGCTGGATAAGCCCACATCGTAAAGTGTGGAAAAACAATCCTGCACGAATTGCAAGGACCGAGAGAGGGGAATCGGCCGCCGGAATCACGGGCAGCATTCCGTTGATTATGACTATCAAGTCAACACGCCATGGGAGCAGTTCAGATTACGTGCAAATACCCTGAGCAGGCGTCTACTCTCTGGGTATTTACAATACACAGATACTTCGAGACGTCTCTCTTGCAAACCTTGGGCGGTGGGACTTAACGTGTGTTTGCCTTGAAGTAATTATGATATGCGCATTGCACACCCCATTAACTCAGCTCAGGGAGAGGAAATCATTGACCCTCTTCTACAAATTTACAGGACACAACCATGCTATTGCACTCGTGCTCAAAAAGAATAGAAAAACAAACTTAAGAATGGAGATTTCAATAGGAAGATAGAGAGAACAAAACCCGCACCCAAGGAAACATGCAGACCCAAGGCTTATCAGTATGCCAGCATCATTTCACCAAGACTCGCTTTTACCAGTGAAATATAAACATGGGCAAGTGATGTTGCGGGCGGCTTGTGGCCATATTTCACTTTGGTCATATAAAGAAGTGTCATGACTGAGGCCATCACCCAATTTTTCACTCAATCAATGAGCACCAACCACCAAGAAACCTGAACGTATTGAATTGACTTGTAATGGATTGTGAGCTGATACGAGATGAGTGACAATGACATGATCTAGGTGCGCTTGTTGATAGTAGTATGCAAATTCATGTCGGAGTAAATCATGGCCTCATGGGCAGGGACAGGAAAGGTTATAATTTCTCTTCAAACTTGTTAGGCAAGACATAAATAGTAGTCATCACTCAGCAATCGGGTCCAAGATCTGATCTTGGGCACCAGCTTTGCAAAACCAAGAACAAAGCTAGGTCTGGTCGTCTTTTGTCTTGTCTACTTACTTTACAAATAAGGACGTAGACTACATGGTGTTGTCACCATGCGTTTTAAAAGTGATACGTTGCTGGTTTATGAATTCGAGAGACTTTTTTTAAGTTCAAATGTCAAGAAATGAGTGATTCAAGAGTTACTGGGAAACGGCGTTGCAAGATTCTCATTATTTCTCACAGGAGGAGGGGAAAGAGACAACAGGGAACTGAATTTATGCGTATGCATATGTACTGTTTGGGTGATCAGAGCTCAGACGCAAACTACAGTATCTCTGCACTGGTCACGTGGCATGTTATGAAGTGATGAGATATCTATGGCCGACTTGAGAGGATGGTCTTGACAAGTGCTGCGACCTGAGCAGGCATTTTGGTGGTACAAGGCCAGGCCACGCCGACAACGGTACCAAGTTGCAGCCGACAGGAATTGAAAACCGGGAAGTTTCATCTAAACAAGGAAGAATCTCGTTTATAGTAGTTGAATAAAAGCTTTTCTTTTTGGAATCCATCGTTGCCCAACCCAAAGATGGAATCTGATCAGGCTGGGACGCAATGCGTCTGCCCAGCCCAACCATCGTTAGAATCACAAAGCTGACGTGCTCGATGGATCATGTTGCAACAACAGTGGATTGTTGGAAAACTTCAACTTTGAAAATAACTTGGCTACCCTGGCTGATAAGTTCAATAGAATAACATCTCTTTTTCTTCTCGGGCAGCGAAACAACATATCACAACGCGCGCACACGGCCCACATAGCTTCCGTACCCCCGGAGCCAGACCCAATTTTTTTGCGCAACTGGGTCAGACCGGAAACCTGAGTTTAGATGTATCAGCACAGGATTGACCTGTTCCTGCTGCCGAACCGGAGAAGGGTCCTGACGTCACATCGTCCAAGGAACTAGCTTGTTCAGCAAGTTTGTGTCGTGCTGGGATAAACCATGGGGAAGAGTCTGGAGAGAGACGTCCTGCCTTGGAACTGGATCCGTCACTTGAGGGTTTTGCAACTATCGTGGTTGATTGACAAGACAACAAGGCGTCAAAGACTTTTTTGGGGTTTCCGCAATTACAGGGGAGGAGATTATTAAGACATTCTACCATGGTTTGAGCTCCCTGAGCTTACAGACTATTGAGACGGTGTAATCAAAGTGCAATCAGCTCTTGACGATACCACATATGAACAATACCCATGCATCGAGCCGCAGGTGCCCTGTGGAACTCATGAATGCATCGCCCCCAGACCGACAACGTTTCCAAAGGACGATCAAAAGATCATAATGTAAATCTTGGAGAAGAAAGTAGAATTAACACACTTTAACGGCCTTGAAAAGAAAGCCAAAAAAAAAAAAAAAAAAAAAAAAAAAAGAGGGTCCAAGTCCTCTTGTGGACAAAATTTAATGGCCTTTCTTTGCTTCACAATCCAAGACGCCGACTCCAGCCAGGGCGTCTTTTCCCGTTTCTGACCCTCGTTGAATGACCGCCTCATGTTTGTAGGATTCCCCCTCCCGTCGCGGAGAAAATTTGTACATGAAAAAAAATTAAACTTCCGATGCCACACAACCCATTTCCCATCATCTGATCCCGAGGCATGAATGTTGTTGCTCCATGTGACCGTGAGGTTCTCGGAACCCTTTTTCCTTCTTGGACCCCACTAAGTGTCCGTCCCAAAACGTTGCACCACCATCCAGGCCCGTTGAAAGGCGATCCCAAGAAAAACACCTCAAGACATCCTATCTTTATCACGTCTCAAGTTTAAAAGGAGTTCAGTAACACACTTCCGATAATCCGGAGAAGCCAAAAAGGCAATGCAAGGAAGACAGGGGGAAAAAAAAATACACAAAAAAAAAAAAAAAGGGAAAAAGAAGAACGCCCTCGTGCAAAGGAAAAGAAGAAAGAAAGACAAAAAAACAGACATGATCAATAAAGGGAGTGTGATTGGAGTGGGAAGGAACAGAGAGAGGGGAGGGCAAGCCTAGTGCCTCGATGAGGGCCCAGAATCGCCGGGCTGGCGGTAGTAGCCCCTGTCCCGGAAGCCCTGGATGATGGTCTTGGCCGTCTCGTAGTCGTCCGGGTCGTAGGGCTTGAGGCCGTAGGAGAGCATGAAGTGGTGGATGTTGTCCCAGCCCCCGTCCCTGATGATGCGGTAGTTGGTGCGGTCATCCTCGATGCTATTGTCGCCGCCGGGGGCGGTGGCCATGTCGAGGTTGTGGTGGGCTTTGGACCTCCTCTGGCTGCCGCGGGAGCTGGAAGATGAGGTGGACTTGGTGGAGGAGGGCATTTTCTCTGGTTGAGCCAGTGTGTCTGTCTGTCTGTCTGCCTGTCTGTCTGTGTGTGTGTGTGTGTGTGTGTGTGTCCGAGAGAAAAGATGTCGTGATGGTGACTTGGTGTGTATTGTAAACTTGTATCACGCTTGTTGGTTTATATAAATTTTGCAGTACTTTATATGTTTGTTTGTGTGTGTATATATGTATGTGTAAGTGTATTTTATCGATGTTGTTGTTGATGATGATGATGTTGTTGGCATGAGTCGTGGAAGAGGAATTGGAGGGTTTTTGAGAAAAAAAGGGTATTCATAGTAGTATAAGAGGTATGCTGACAGGTGCACAGACGGCGGGGGCTATAGATCCTGAAACAGATGACTGTAGACATAAGGTTGGGTCCAAAACTATGATCCTTTGGTGTACCTGGTCGTGTGTCACTCGGTCCAAGAGGTCTGAGGCCCAGATGTGTCCGAGAGCTACCCTTGCTCGACAGCCCTGCCCCACAACGGCAGAGCAGAAGCAAGAGAGAAGAAAGGCCTGGACCTTCTCCTGATGTGAATACGAATGCATATGATGGACCTTGCGCTTAAGAGGATGGGGGGGAGGGGGGGTGGAAAGGTGGGCACTTGCGCTTGTCGGTTTGCCAGGTGTGGTGCATAAGTGCTGGGGGGGACAAACCGAATTGACTGGAGACCTGAATGACACGGCCCTCTCTCTCTTCCCACACACCCCCATCTTACCATCCCTCTCCCCTCTTTCCCTCTCCCCTATTTTTTCTTGCCCAACCCCTGCCCTGTTCCTTCAGGTGGGCTGAGGAACCCATCTGGCAGTCTGGGCAGATGGTTCTCGGCCCACCTTGAAGCTCAAACACGTTACACTCGGGCGTCCCGGCTGCCATTGCCGGCGCATAGTCAATGAAACAAAACACTATTTCCATAGTATCATACATAGTAGTACTCTAGTAGTGAGCCCGCGGCACCTGTCCCGGGCCCCGGGTGGCGGAAATGTCGGGTTTGGCTTCTTAAGCGTGTGCCGGTAAAAGGTGGAGTAAAATTAATTTGTTTAGCCAGTGGGCAGACAGCTGACGAACGGCCCCTCTTCCATTCTCTTTCTTTTTCTCTCCCTTACTCGGAGTTGCTTTTTCGAACCACGTCACCGCGGGGGTTGGGTGGGCAGAACAGGGCATGGCAGGGCATAGCAGGCAACAAGAGTGATGACGTTCCGGGTGTATGTCTGGTTGCGCCTATAACCGGCGGTCCGTTCCGGTTCGTCGTTCTTCGTGTTCGGTTGTTCGCCTCGTTCTTGCTTCTCCTGCAAGTTGGAACGGATGTGTCCAAGCACAACTGAAAAGGGGGTGGGAAAAGAAATAACAGAAGGAGGAGGGGAAAAAAAAAAAACCGAAACTAAAGACACAGCCCCTGGAAAAAGAGAAGGAAAAAAAAAAGAAGCAACTATATCCGTGTTCTGGTGCGATTTTCTGCAATCAGTTATGCATTGGCCACCGCGGCATGTGAGAAGAAGCGAGGAGCTTTACCAATTACGTTACACCCCGAGGCAAGGCCGTCGCGTTTGGCCTCGTGATCATGTCAAGAATAAGCAATATTTATTCCAACGCGCATGCTCAAGCGATATTAGATTCGCCCGGGCAAATGGAAGAGAAGCATCATGACATCGATCGTAAGCCTGCTGGCCGTGCTGCACTGCCAGCGAAGAAACCAGATTGACCCAATCAGGATTAATGTTTACTTTTGATCATGATCACAACATGTTCCCCCCCCCCCCCTTCTCCCCCAAACTCCAATCGATCGTGAGGCTAATCTCCCAACATCACTTGAATCGCAAAGGCCAATCGTCAAGGGAGAGGGCTTCACGAGGTGACATCGATGCCACACTAAGCTGCGCGATCTCATTTCCTTAGTCTGCGATCTTCACGATGTCAGTTGACAAGTCCCCTACATTTTTGGCGCTGGTACGCCTTATACAAATAGAAATAGAGAGGGTGGGTCAACTGTGGAGCACCATCGATCTGTAATGCAACAGAATAGGACTCTTGCATTATGCATAGGCAAAAGAAGAAGGGGGAAAAAATGGAGGAGAGTGAATAGATCGGGGTTGTCGCCCCCGGGGGGGGGGGTGGTCGTCCATCCAAAGTGCGTGCTTCAGAACGAATCATGCGCAACCGCCTCATTTCTCCAGGGAGAATAATCTATTCTTGGACCCTGTTGAGCAGCAGCAAAATCATGCGACATCAGCTTACTCTCTCTCCAGTCTCGGGGGACAAGCTCACAGGGTAGAGACTGACAGGTGAGTTAGTTCCACTTGTCGTCTCGATCGCAGGCAATCAATCAGGAGGGTCTCCTTCCCGCCTTCACAGTGGGGGTCACTGACCGGTTGATAGAGTCGTCGCCCTTTTGTGGCAAAGAGACTTGTGCACGCTATCTGCGAGTGCTCTGGAAGCGTGAGCGCGATTCTGTGCCGATAGCTTGAGATTGGACTGACGATATCCCAATCAAAAGTAATGAGCATAGGTACTGCTGAATCGTAAAAGATGAATCATTTCGAATTGTAAGTACGTAATTATTCCGCCCTGGAATCACAGAACCAACAGTATGTCGCCCTTGTTCCCATCTTCGGTCGATCATGTCGCCACGTTCCGTTCCATGAGATTGTATTGCTTTTGTCGTTGGCGTGGGAGTTTCTGAAAGGCTGGCTCCAGGTTCCAACGCGAAGTCGAAAGTGGGACGGTTCGAGTAACAGTTGAATACTCAGAAACCTTCCATAAGCGAGGCCGGCGAATTCTCTGAGACGAGCTATATCGCATATGAGTCCCGCATGTGCTCAGCGCCTCTCATGTCCGTCTTTTATGCTGCGTTGAAATAATTGTGTCCTGTAGTTTTGGAAACCAGTCTCAACCGTCAAGGCAAGCAAACGGTGCTCTTTCATACAAATTCTGGTGCCAGTCCTGATGACAATCTACTACAAATGTGGCCGTGAGATAACACTCACACACATCCACAACTTCCCTGACAGTCTAGATCTCATCTGGAAGAATACTACTACATGGCCTACCTCTGGAGATATTTCACAACCCAGGTTGAGACTTGAGGCTGCCACAAACCAAAGCTGGGACTGCTTAGCCTCGCTTATGTCATCATCTTACGTTGGAGGGTGGCATATAAATCACGCAGGCAGCGCAGCACAGCGGCCTGACCACGTGGCTCCAACAGAAGGCAGGAAGACGAGTACGGAGGCGTCATAAAAATGTGTTCCAAGGTATGATGATCACCGCACCAAAATATGCGATGAATCATATGATTTAGGCCAGGTGCATAGGAGAGAAAGCCAGGGGGCGCCAAGTAGCGACAACAAGAGATCAGCAGACCTCCTCCTCTGTATCGATGTACCTCAACTTTGGTTTCCAGACCTCTCCTTCCCTCCACCCTTACTAGGACTGCTGTCATGTCCATCCCCAGACATACGACCGCCAGTCCTCCTAGCCCGAGCCGGTAAGCCGCTGGGTCAGGGGTGGTGAGTCGTCGCCGCTGTCGTCCACCCCCTCCTCGAGATTGAAGCTTCCCTGGATACGCCTCTTGGCATCCGCCTTCTGCTGCTGCGTAATGTCCTTCGCGTCCTTGCGCTGGTCAGGTGCGTACTTCGGGTGGCTAGGCGAGTGGCCCACGGACATGCCTACGCTGATCTGCAGTGGGTCGTTAGCATTGCGACTTCGTATCAAGGTCTGGGGTCTGTGGGTAAGTATATATCAACTCACCAAAGTCTCCAGCGCGCCATTCGAGTTATCCACCAGATCGTCGTCAAACACCATCTTGCCCTCCTCGAACAATAAGACGATGGTGCTGCCGCCAAACTTGAAGTACCCAAGCTCCTCGGCCCTCTTCACCTCTTCGCCTTCGTTTCTGGTAATCACAGTGCTGCCGACCATCATGGCACCCACACAGATGACCATAACGCGACCATGCGCGACAGTGTCGATCGGCACGATCACACGGACGTTCTCGCCGTAGACGTCGAGGGCAGATCGGATGGCCATCGGGTTGACGGTATAGTATTCTCCGGCGATGAGCTTCGGCTGCCGCAACACGCCATCAACAGGGATGTGGAAGCGATGGTAGTCCTGTGGCGCGAGACGGAAGATGCCAAGAGCACCATTGGTCTCGTATCGTGCCGCATCCTCGGGGTACGCATCACCAAGGAGGCGCCTGACAGAGAACTCCCGGCCCTTGATCCAGACATTGGTGGCGTTGTCGATCTTGTTGAAGACCACAGACCGGCAGTCAGCGGGCGACACGATGATGTGAGGGTCGTCAGGTGCTGAGCATGGTCGAGCACCTGGTTTGAGGGCGCGGTAGAAGAACTCGTTGAAGTTCTTGAACTCGTCCACCGACAAGAGAACCTCCGACATGTCTAGCTTGTGAAAGTCGATGAAGCCCTGGATTTCTGCCTTGGAGGCCGGGTCATCGTACTTCTTGCCCTGCTTGATACTCATGCTCTTGAGAAGCTTGCGGACTGCGTTTTTGTGTCAGCAGGCATGGTCCTCTCTCTTGCGGGGGGATTGGCAAGTCGACTTACTTCTCTTGTTCTCCATGTTGTTTGATTTTAAGCCCTTGTACAGCAGCCTGATACCGAGTCTTACATAGACGCTCATCTTCTCCTCGCTGATTTGTCCCGTTATCCGGTCTTGGACTAGAATGTTGGCAGAGTTGGCACCCAGTTTGTATCCACCGTAGGAGATCTTGGTGATGACCTTGGAGTACCACTTGCGCTGAGCTTGACTGGCCGTCACAAACCCGGCCATCATAAGATGGTTCACCTGACGCCAGTCCTGGCTTGCGCAAGTGGCAATGTGCGTGATGATATCGGTGTCTGTCCGCTTGTTGAGACGCGGTTGGTGGCAGATGGGACATTCCCTAATCTCCACCACGTGCTCTTCTCCGCGGTCGTTGAGGTCGTCCTTGTCCAGTGCGTCCCCTTCCTCTCCCCCGGTGGACAGCTCCGGGAGCACAGTTGTCGAGGTAGAGAGCTGGCTCTGAGGAGCCGTTTCGGGACCAGGTGCGATGTCGCTTGGGCTGGGGTCCTTTGCGCCGGGGACAGAAAGGGAAGGACCTTTGGCGAAGTCAGGCACTTTGTCCTTCAAACGATCGGCGACTGTCTGAGGCTTGGGCTTCTTCTGCAGCTGGTCCTCGAGACATATGACTGCCTCGTCAATCGTGAGATCGCCGATGTCTTCGTCATTAGCAGCATGCGGGAAGCGTTGGAAGAAGCTGTCGATTGTCGAGTCTCTCAGGGTAGAGCCGAGCGTATCAAGCATAGTTGTCAACTCGACCTTGCTGATGCAGCCACTCTCGTCGGTGTCGTACTGCCTAAGCATTGCTCTCCAGAACTGTTGTCTGAGCGCAGGATACGGCATGTATTTAGCCCTTATGAAAAGCTCGGGGTGATGCTTGTCTTCCCACTTGTCCAGGTTCTTCATCTTCAAAGGCAGCTGTATCATGGCGAAATCAGGGTCTGAGTTCTCAGGCAGGGTCTCCATTCCCGCAGAGGCGAGGTTGTTGTCGCCAGATGATGCCGACAGGTTTGAGTTGGGCGCGGATGTCGGCCCGAGGTCTCCTGTAGTGTCCGCCTGAGACACCGCAGATGGATTCTTGCTGAGAGCAGGCCGGGTCGATTTGGAGAGGCTCTGTTGGGAGCTCGATCGAGATATGCCTAATCTCTTGAAGCGAGACTTGGACTGAGCGCCCTCGGGTACATACTCCTGCGGCTCTTTGACCGCGTACAGACCAGTCTCGGGGTCAGCCTGAGGTGCTTTCTCCAGCAGCTCCTTGAGCGGCAGGGAGGTCGAGGCTATGAAGTCATTGCCAGTGTAGCGGTCTCGGTCGATGACGGTGAACGCAAAGGAGTACGTCTGCTCGTGGCCGAGGACATTGAAGATCATCTTCTCGTTGTAGACGGGATTTAGATTGTGCCGCACCACCTTGGTTCGATATGTCTTCTTGCCCAAAGACGCAACGACAAAGGGGTCCATGTCGAATCCCGTCCTGGTGAAGTTGGACTCTCGGGGCAGATCGGTGATCTTGACAATCTCGAGAAAGATGAGACCGACGACGTCGTTGCTCCCTCCATTCAGGAACTCATACGGGTTGTCTCTCTTCTTGCGCTTCAAGCCCTTGATCCGTAGCCTCCGCTTGCGCTTCTCGATATTCTCTGGTTTGCTCAAATCCTCTTCCTCCGGCGTCTCATCATCGTAGACCTCGTAGTCATCGTCGTCCTCGGCGCCGGTGTCGTCTGTCTCTCTTCGACTCAGTGAGGGCGGTGTGCTAGTCGGCTTGGTCGGAGCCAGGATGGGTGTGCGGGTAGGTGTAGGGGCTTTGGAAGATGATGGCTCGGCCTCAGGGACCGATTTGCATAGAGCCCAGAACTTGGCGTAGATTTCGGCATCGGATGCCTCCGGGTTGGCGGCGTCGAAGAGCGTGAACTGTAGGAGCACCTCTCCAGAGACCTTGACGGCCTGCTTTCCGGACCTCTTGCTCTTCAGCGGGAACCACTTGGGCTTCTGCTCGAAGTGGCCATCGGCGAAGATCTCCTCGAGGGCGACGTCGAACTCGCCCAAGTAGTCCTTGCCAAATCTATCCTTGTCCCAGCATATCACGTCCAGGAGAAGGTGGCGGATATCATTGACAGGGAACTCGCATTGCTCATTCCAGTCAGGATTCAGGTTCTTGGGTACGGCGTGGGTTTGGTGTTTTCCCTCTCCGAGAGTCAAGACAAGATACTAGGCGCAAACATCAGTCTAAGCTCGGCATTACTACTGGTGGTCGTCGCGACCAGTATCATCATGGCTAAGCGGGGATGTATGGAGACTCACCGGGTCAGAGGTACCACTCCGATCAGCAGCGGCCAGATTGCGCGCCTGTGAGAAGAACAGTCAGAGACGATGCCGTGCGGAACGAGTATAGATACGGCCCGCGGGCGGGGCGGCAGGGACAGAATCAACATACCTTGAGGATCACAGTATTCAAGACTAGTCCCGTCTCCCTGCGGCCCTCAGGGCTCGCGGAATCTCCTTTACTCCTCATTGGGCTGGTGGCACGACTATTTGTGGTGGACGGATTATTCGAGCGTGTTGATGATTTCAATCGCTGTGGGATGATCCGGACCATATTCAGAGGGTATGGCAGCTTGCTGCAAAGCTAGTCTCGTGGGTCGTCGACAAGTCGGCAGACGGCCGTCTGAGGGCACTGGAAGCAGTTCGTCCTGTTGGGAGCAAAGGATTCACGGTGGTGGTCGCAAGAGGCACCCGAATTCGCTGCTGTTGATCAGGGGTCGTCCGCAAGGAGAGCTCGTGGTTTCTGTCTTGGAGACCGATGTCTAGGGTCGGAATGCGGTCTAATGCTATGCAGTATGTCGAAGATGCTTCGTCGAATAGGAAGATATGAGGGGTTCGTGACCTGATTGAGGTTCGTGGACGGGCGAAAAGGGTCTGTAGAAATGGCAGAGTCGAGATCCTGGCAGCGCGCGGTCAGAAAGATGGGAGGGACGTCATCGGCAGGTTCTGAGGTGAAAGGTGGAGGAGGGAGGGCCCTCAGGAAATAAGGTACACTGCAGGCACGCATGCACGTTCATCACTTACTGTACCGATGGGTGTTTCACAGTACTGGCACCACAGCGCCGCTCGGGTCTGCTGTGCCTGTGTGTCCACCAGCTCCAGGTACAGCTGTCCGGATTTGGGTCTCGGTCCAGCTCCGAGGCTTCCAGGGGCGCAGCGGGGGAGAACGAGGATGGCACAGGCCGGGACCCAAGTGGTGCAAGGTGTGGTGGTGTGTTGATTATTGTCGGTGGAGCAGGTATATTGATCAATCTTCCGAAGTTACGTATTCTCTGGTCTAGTGCCAGACCAGAAGATCGCAACTGAAGTTGGCACACGTATGCCTCAGGTCGACGCTTGGGGAGAGGGAGAGGGAGAGGGAGAGAATAGTCGGGACACTTCGCAATGCACCCAGGGCCCTTTCGATCTGGCGTGCCCTGTCGTGGATCGTGGAACGCCGCCCCGCACCTCGCGCAGGCCTGTCCGTCTTTTGGTTTCACTCAATGACCAGAGGGTTTCAAGCTGATGCTGGCCATAGGCTTTCTTCTTCTTCCCTTCTCCCTTCTCCTGATGGCTGACTGACGGGGGCAAGGCTGAGAGATGATGGGTCTATTGCTGACGGGGGAATAAAAAGAAGGGGGGGGGGGGGATAAGACGAGAAGGAGAGGAAGGGAAAAGGGAGGAAAGAACAGGAAGGAGGACAGAGGTGAGATTGACAGGCTGGTCCATCAAACGGAGTGCATATGCTGTCCCTCCATCGACGACGAACGAGAACAGCTGAAAAGACGAGACGATCGATCGACCCGAGAGGCCGGGAATGGAGCTGAGGGGAGAAGCCAAGGGGCAGCGAGCATCCAGAGCAGACGTCACTCGCGTTTGCTAGCCTCTAAACTGATGGTTTACTACAAAGCTACAGCGGCTGCTACCCCCAACTCCGCCTCCAGCTGTTAGTAGGCAGCAGCCACTTGGCCCCTCTGTTGAACAGGGGCGCCGCCTGTTTCAAGCCCCTAAGCCTCCCTCTAGTAGGGATCGATCGATCACTATCCACTGGGGCGAGGGGTTTAGCAGAGGGAGGACCTGGTGGCAGCAGGTAACTAACTTGCTTACAGAATACTTCGGACACTGAGCAACCCCTCAATCCCCTTCCCCTCCTCCCCTTCTAATTACCCCGCCATCATGCACCTCAGCACCTCGCTTTTGCCCATGACTTGAATGGGCTCATTCCCACCACTTTCCAACTCATCATCTCGAATACAACTACATGGTGCTCCATTAGGTGGAAGGGGGCGAGAGCTTCGCTCCGAATATTCCGTCAATTATTCTATTTACATGCGATATTTACAAAAAATCACGTTGTTATTAGTCTGGCTGTTCGTCCCACCGCCACAGTCAGTACGTACGGAACACACGCAGGGTGCGCCATTTCCGAGTAACTCGCCCCGCAATGCATTACACCGTCTAGGATGGAGGACTCACTAGCGTGCAACTTGCCCATTGTTAATTCAGAACTGACTTGAAAAAAAGAGAAGAAAAGCAAGGCCCGGAACGTCGGGATGCAACTCAGACCCCGTCAAGCTCAAATCAGCCACACTGTAGCAGCTGCACGTCCAGCACCAAGGCCACAGGCACCCCACACTTTTTGCTAAGCGATACCGACAGCGATGGAGGGGGCGTGGGGGAGCGAATCAATAGAATACGACAATGAAACAGGTGTGATAAGTGTAGAGCAACTCACCAGATATGTGTGCGCGGAAGAATAAGCGAGGGGGGGAAAAGAGAGAAGAAAAAAAAGCAAAGAGGAAGAGAAAAAAGGAACCAGGGGAGGAAGGCTGAGTGGCTAAAGAAAGTAGAAAAATATATAAGAATTCTGGTAAAGTATGACTAGTATACTCCTCCGAGACGTTGGTATGGAGAAAGCAATACTTGGCTATAGATATTCAACTATAGAGCTTAACATCTCATCTCTAGAGTAAAGGGGGTTGTGCGAGCCCGACTATTACTACCTGTAATTACACTTGAACAGATAAAGTCTATAGGGGTGCTTAGAGGGCAGGTGGATTGTTCTGTTTTCTTCCATCACAACAATGGTCAAGTGCCAGTGTCCACGGGTGCCCAATACACAGCTATATAAAACACCTAATCATTCCTCCCTACTAAGTACTTAGAGGTGACCAGCTGGGAGTGGTCGAAAGTGATACTTGGTGCAGCACAATACTATCAGGATTCCTGCCAGACATCGCCCTGTGTAAGTATGAATCCTGTACTCATCGATCACCCAAGGAAGTAGCTGCCTCCACACGCAGACTCCTCTGAAGTCGTGGTGACTGGCAATGTGCAGAGCTTGCCAACATCAATCTGCGAATCCACAGGACGTCTCTTGATAGGAATGTGAGGGTCTTGGGGGTAATGCATCATGGTAATTCTCAACTTTCAGTTTAGCTTGAAGGCTCTGTGTACTATTGGGAGAATTTCCAAGGTTAGGACAAGAGAATACTCCTCTTTTGGAGTGTAGATTATAGGACTTGAACCACCCCTGAGGTCACATGGTTAGTCTGTAATGAGAGCCATCAGATCCCATTGTCAAATAAAAATATATTCAGTCCAAGCATCAAGTCGTTCCCCTCTGCTTTTATGACTACAGCTCCTACAGAAAGAGGCTCTGCCGAGAACTATGGTAATTATCTTTGAGGATCGATCAAGCTTCTCTGAGCTTGTGTCAAAGGTCTGTAACCGCTAGTTATGGCAATCTCATACATCTCACAATGACTAACATATCATGAGGAAATTCCTCCCTTCTAGTGATTTTAAGAACGTAGGCACAGCACCAAGACCACATTAATAAATGAGTCGGCATTACAGATCCGGTCGACGGATCTTGAACAGTCGCGAGACCAACGAGCGGCCACCTTGTGAGACAGATGGTACGATACAGATGTCGGAAAGGCCGAACACGAGACCAACATCTGGACGACAATTATTACATTCAATGACGATACCTGAACGGCATGATGCCGGCGACAAGTGAGAGAGATTGCCAAAATTTCCCACCAGCCAATCATTGCAGGACCAGTTGTCATCTCATGCGGCCGTCCCCAGATGTCTTCGATCGCAAGAGCCAGGAGTTGTGCGCATGACTTTGGATTGCCTCATCAAGCAGCAATAGCATACCCCTCATGACCCACCCCTGGAGGTAGAAGGGTCTGCCTACCTAGGTAGGGGTCGAGGCACCTGCGGCTCTAAGCGAGGAGCAGTCTAAGGGGGGAAAGAACGAAAGGGAAGGGGGCGGGGGGAGATGTTGTATACAAGCACACGCAGCGGGCCGCTGAAGGAACAGCAAGTTTCTCAAAGAAGAAAGATCGTCAAGGAATCACGAGCTTTCTTTATGACCGTGTAACGAGACACTAATAAGGAGCCTACCGAGATGAAGAGGTTCTAGAAAGAAAAAAATAGCTTTAGAACCAGAGGCCATTCAGGGACAGCAGCTGATGAGAGACTAACCAGGCTTAGAAAAGTAGGAACCTGAAAAAGGAAATCGATGGGCTGAAGATGAGCCCTGCTCCAACGGAAGAACTCCAGCAAAAGTGGTTGTCCCAGACACGACTGATCAGATTCTCAGGTATGCCAGTCAGGGTGGAGAGGATAGTCATCTGCTCAGCTGGTAAACATTTCAAACGTTTATCAAGATGACAAAAAAAAAAAAAAGGGGGGGGGGAAGGGTAAAAATTTCAGTGAGTACTTAATGCATGGTTTTGAAATAAGGTTATACTGCAGAGGGAAGAGAATAGCCAACGAGTCTCACACGTGCGCATGCGAGATTGAGTTATGTGAAATACTATCATGTTCCATGAAATATTATTCTGAATTGGCTGGTAATTATCAAAGTATTAGGGTTTCAGCTATCTAGATTAGGTTTTTGGGCCTTCTTTCTCTCTGTTATGAAACATGACAGGAGAGACGGGCAGATATGAACATGCTGTGTGAATAGCATCCGGTAGCGAGGGGTAGGCTACCATGGTTTACGGATGCAGCCTGATGAGACCTACGAGAAAAGAGAAGGGGAAAAAAAGGTAAACAATGTCAGGGAAATATCATCAGATTCGAGTGGAGCGCCAAGGAATGACAAGAGAGTAGTGGCCACCGCTAAATTATCAGTGTAGGACGATTTCCAACGAGGCCCATCTCGGTTTAATTTCGGACATGTGCTGCCATATCCGCACGCAATCAAGCTCGCAAACGAGGCTTCGTTGACAGGACCCTGAGGTGAGCAGACGGCATGTTTCTTGCTTCCTTTCCATCTTTCTCTGCCAGCCTTTTTTTTTTCGCTTAAAGAAAAAATCACACACAAAGTAACTGCACTAAGCTTTTTTCTGTCTAGGACCCTCCCCCCCTTCCAAGGCGGACAGGACAACCAAAATGAGGATAAACCGCGCGGAGAAAGTTTTAAATAGTGCGACGTTGCATAAGGCTTTCCATATGCAGCACTGTCTGCCCGAATATGTACATAAGCAAACATGTCCGAGCTCAGGGAGGGAGGGGGGAGGGGTAGTCAAAACCGAGGCCTCCCAGCCGTTGACTCTCGCTCACACGTGGCAAAAATATGGGTTGGTTAGGGATTTCTGGACCATCACACACCTTCGCAAACCTAAATTGAGAGCATCCCTGGCACTGCTGGTAGACCTCTCATCACCCACTACCCAGATACCTTCTTGAGTTCTATGATAAGTAATATAATATACGACACTCCAAGGCAGTACAAAGCCGTATATGATCCACATAGCTAGCACTACCTACTACAAGACACAAAATGCAACAAGGCGATTGGAGATGAGGGAAGGGAGGGGGGAAAAGAAGGGAGAAAAAAGGCCACTCCCATGAATCTCACGTCAGAATCCGGACTCCTTCCTGCGGTCATAAAGACAACAGAAAAGAACTCTAGCAAGAACAGTAAGCTCCACCGCCATTAACTGAGCCTGAAGCTGAGGGTGCTCTGCGTGGCCCCCCTTCTCTTTCCCCCCTCTCGGCGGTGTAGTGTCTTGTCTCTCGAGGAGCAGTTGACATCTCGGAGACTCTTCCAGAGAGAAAGGATCCTCATAAAGGAGAGACACAGAGAGAGAGAGCGAGAGAGCGAGAGGGAATAAGACAGAGAGGACCCATTCCCCTTTCCCAGCACCATACTCTGCTCTTAAAACAACAACAACAACAACAAAAAAAAAACCCGGAGAGCCGAGACGCAACCCAGACACGCCACAAACTTGCACCCAGCCCGGCGGACCGGTAACGGCTCCAAACCTAACGCCAATCTCCCCACGTGTCAAACCAGCGCCGCTGTGGACCCCCGGGGAACCACACCAGCCTGATCCGGGGGAACGGCCCGCCCCTGTTCGCAAAGACCCCGTTGTGCCCGTACGGATCCTCTCTTGCTCTCTGCTAGCCGAGATTGGCCCCTTTGAGATTGTCGGCCGAATCGTCCATTGGCCACTTGCTCTGCTCGAGCAGGAGGGGGTGGGAGGGGGGTTAGTAGGTAGTAAGGTGAGCAACCGAGGGCACCCAGTCACCAATCCTTGGGTGGGCTCCACCGCGAGGATCAGGGGTAACTTCCGCCTTGTGTGTGATGGTGCAAGGAGAAAAGAAAGAAAAGAGGAGAGGGGAGCCTGGGAGCCGAACACTCGAGAAATCCTCCGCAGGTTCTCGACCACTTTCTCGCGCAAAACCGTCTTCGGATTTTTCTTCTTTTTTTCTATATTTTTAATCTTGATCCTCTTATACCTGTTTTTCTCTTTATTTTATTTTTTGATCCTTGTCTTTGCCATAATCAACCTACCGCTCTCTGCTTCGCTCGACCGTTTCGCTCATCAACAAACCACACAATCCCCCCCTAGATGCCTGTCGCTCGTGATCAACGCCAGATACCATCCGAACGTCGATACCGGTAAAATAGAATAAAAAAAAAGCCAAGAGCGGGACTTCCCTCTTTTTCCCCCGACCGTCGAGGAGAAGAGAAGTAGAGAAAGAGCAGGAAGTTAGGAGAATCAACAAACAGAGATACCCAGAGTCGTTGTCAGCTCAAGATGGCGCTATCACCAGGGGCGGGCAAGATCACCGACAAGATCGCGATGCTGGGCGAAGGCGGTGTGGGCAAGACATCGCTGACAGTGAACGTACGTCTTTTGTCCCTCTTCCTCCTCTCTATCTCTCTCTCTCTCTGTCTGTCTCTCTGTCTCTGTGTCTCTGTGTCTCTCGGGACCCCTTGACAATAAGAGAAGGAGAGAAAAAAAAAGGAGAGGAAAAAAAAAAAGAAAGAAAAAAAAAAAAGGAGTGACGCTGACTAGGCCTTTTCTTTCTTCGCGCACAGCTCACAAAGCACGTCTTCTCCGAGACGTACGACCCGACGCTGGAGGACAGCTACAGGCGCCAGTGTGTCATCGACGGAATTCCCAGCCACCTGGAGATCCTCGACACGGCCGGACAGGAGGAGTACGGCGCTCTGCGGGAGCAGTGGATACGTCAGAACGAGCTCTTCGTCATCGTGTATGACGTGACGCGGCGGTCGAGCTTCGAGGCGGCCGAGAGGCTCTTCGAGGAGGTGATCCAGACCAAGCGCAAGCTCGACGAGACCAGGCGGCACCCTGCGGACCGGCACCCAGACGACCTCCCCTTCGCGCCGAGCCTCGTCGTCCTGGTCGGCAACAAGTGTGACCTAGACACGCGGAGAGAGGTCGGCACCCTCGAGGGCTCGAGCATGGCCAAGAAGCTGGGCTGTGGCTTCGTCGAGACGAGCGCCAAGCTGGGCACCAACGTCGAAGAGGCTTTCTTCTCCGTCGTCCGCGCGGACCGGCGGCGCAAGCGCGAGGTGACCGAGGAGGAGCAGCGGCAGCGCAACGAGGAGCTGGCCGGGATGGGCATCAAGACGCCAAAACCGGGCAAGATGAAGTTTCTGAAGAAGTTTAATAGCTTCCTGCACCGGGATTAAGGGAGAGAAGAAGAAGGAGGAGGAGATGGACCACAGAACATATTGGAACTACCATGAGACCTACGACTGCGGACTTGGGAGTGTGAGGGAGAGACTTCGCGAGGGATGAAGAGAGACAGTTGGGGTAAATCCACTGACGAGGCCTCAAGGTTGTTAGGCATCAATGGTGGCAAAGTTCAAGCAGAGCAGTTTAGTTCAATTACAAGAGGACAACAACAACAACAACAACAACAACAACAACACAATGGACACAGGCACACAACAAACAGGCCGGTAATCATAGCGGGAAAACGGGTCCACAAGGCAAGAAAGAAAAAAGAAAGAAAAAAAAAAGAGAAAAAAAAAACAAGGAAGGACGACAAAAGGCATCCGGGATGTGTGAACCGAGCCGGCGTGACGGAATGGGCTGGATCGAATATTTTCTCCATGTTCTCGACGGTAGAGTCAATGCCTAAAGACTCTAGCTTAATTCTTGTACATATCATACTTTAATCCAAGAATGAGCACTATGTATTGATGACCTGCGTCCTCCTGGCATGACCTGAAGGTAGTAGATTAGAACGCTCACCACTGCAGGCATCACTTTCTCCCTCATCGGCACCGTGCAGAGAGGGCAGGGAATTACATAGGTGATACAGTACGAAGAGGCCATACAGTACACCAGCCAAAGGCGAAGACGGTCCGTCCAGCCGTATGTCTTTCGTGACGTAGAATGTGGCGCATGACCTCGGAAAAGGAGAACTCTCACTGGACTGGCTGCCCGGCTAAAATCCTCTCAGCCTGTCACAGTCAGGCTTGATATAAATTAACTGGAAGGAGACCTCCGAGCGGAGGACAGTAATTAGAAGCTCAACCTGTTCTCGTCATGATCGACCTCTTCTCATCATAAACTCCCCACACGAGATCCCTCACACGAAGAAGGACAAAGAGAAGAAGAAAAAATGGGTTCAACACGAGACGACATGTCAACCCGCAAGAACATCGTCATCACCGGTGCGGCGCGAGGTATTGGTAGGGTGACTGCGCGCCACCTAGCCTCACTGGACCACAACATCTTCCTCATCGACATCAACGAGCCGGAGCTAGTCTACACGGCGACAGAGCACATTCCCAAGATTCTAGCCGAGCAGCAGCAGCAACAACAACAACAACAAGAAGAAGAACAGAAGTCACCAGGGGGTCTTGTGGGTTACATGGCCTGTGACCTGCGAGACCCAGCCGCCATAAAGTCGACGATCCAGCACGCAGCCGCCTTCTTCCCGGGTGGGGAGATCGACGTGCTCATCAACAACGCCGGCATCGCGAGGGCCTGTTTTCAGGAGAAGCGCACCATGGAAGACCCAGCGGTGCTCAACGACTGGATGGCGTACCTGGCCACCAACCTCACTGCCCCCTTTCTCGTCAGCCAGGCCTGCATTCCCTTCATGAAAACCAGAGATTGCGAGCAGCCTTCTCGGGCAGACGAGGCTGTGATACGGCCCGAGGCTGCGCAGGCCGCTGTGGGGTTTATCCCGGAGAGCATCCGACGTGGCTTTGCCCGGCCTGAGCACCAGAGCAGGTGTATCATCAACATCTCGTCGTTTCGCGCAAAGCAGTCAGAACCCAACTGCGAGGGCTACGCCGCCTCCAAGGCCGGTATCCTCGGCCTTACACAGGCCATGTCCATCTCGGGCGCGCAGTGGGGGATCAGGTGCAACACGATCCTGCCTGGCTTCACCTTTGTGGATCACGAGTGCAGGGAGGCAGATGAGGCACCCGAGAAGATGTGGTGGACCAAAGGGATCGATGGGATTCGACATCGGCATCACCCAGTAGGGCGCATTGGGTACGGCGAGGATGTGGCAGACGCCATCGTCTGGCTGATCTCGGCTGGGTTTGTGACAGGACAGGAAATTGTCATCGACGGAGGTGTCAACAAGGTCAAGCACGCGTCTGCATAGTTGTGTTATCAGTCCATGATTGACGCTATTCAGGTTTCGGGCAGCAGTCAAGTCGTAATAGTGAATCAAAGCAAGGAACATGAGTAGTGCTTGACTTGAGACAGACGTTATCGAACACGAAGAGAGACCTAGTAATTTATTTTGAGGTGCACAGTCGAGCAATCAAATATCTTCCAGAGATAACGCAACGTTTCAATGAACTGACTCAATCTCAAGACTATGGAATACCAGAGTCCAACCATGTGTGAAGATCCTATCAAAAGAAAGTCCACGCTGCAAAGGCTCCCCCCCCCCCCTTTCAAAAAAAATTGTTCCATTCCTATGAGTACCGACTTTCTTTCATGCTTGTCATGTAGCAACAGAACCATCTCTCACCTAGCATGACCAAGCTGTTGAAGTTTCTTTTTCCTTTTCCTTTCGACCGCCCTACTTAGATGTAGAACATCCTAGCCTTCAACTTATCGTGCGTCTCCATCTGCCTCTGCAGCTGTCCCATGTCTTCGTCCGTGAGCTCGCTGGATTCAGTGATCCTCCGTGAGAAGATGCCACCAGATGCCTCGGATGCCTCGAAAGCGCGCAGGTAGCACCCAGCCCGCTCGCACAGGATGTCGGCGTAGTAGGCAGGCGTGCAGATGCCGACAGCGCGAGTAGCCCGGCCAAACGTGTAGCAGAGGCTCTGGGAGACCTCCTGCAGGACGTCGGCTGCGCTGGGTTTACTATTCGCGGGCTTGTACCAGCGAAAGATCTCATCATGCACCACGGTATAAAGACCTGGCCGCGCGTGGCCCTTGATGGCGCTGTGTGCCTGCAGGTAAAAGTTCCAGGACGCGATCTCCATGATACCGCTGTCCACGACCAGTCCAGCTTCGCAGTTGGACGTCTTGTCACGTGGGCCATCGTCGGTGGGTGCGAAACGCGTGTGGTGGCGCTTGGCGACGATGACGATGGTGATCCGAGGAAGGCCCCTCGTCCGGCTGGCCGGCGGGTAGATAGCCTGGCAGGCTGCCCGGAGGAGTGGCAGCTCGTGCTTACGGACCTCCTGATGTTGTCCCTCAGAGACGCCGTCACGGTAGACGAGAATATTCTCTGGATAAGTCCCGTTGTTGGCTTGCTTCCACTTGTTGAGACAGGCGATGAGCATTGGCTCGAGGTTCGAAACCATCTCTTGCCGCTTCTGCTGCACCTGGAGCACTCCAGGCCACTGGGAAACGTGCCCATCGACAGTGGCTACCATGCCGGCCACACTGGGCATTCCACCCCTGGTCTGGTCTGTCGAGGGATGAATCACATCGATGCCGACCAACATCGTCTTGCCCTCGGGGATGAAGTGCAGGCCAGAAACGATGCGCTGAGTTCCCAAGGCACAAAATAGTTAGTATAAAAGTAACTCTTTATAATAATTTAACAAACACACGGATAGCACGATGAGAAATGTCCATGTCATATGGTCATCGTAAAAGCAACATGATTACAACTCACCTGGTTCGTCCCTCCAAGCTTCAGGTTGACCTTCAGGGCCTCGTTTCCAAGATACTGACTCTGGTATTTGGGGTCGCGTTCCTTCAGAGTCTTGTCGATGGAAACAACCGTCATGATTCCCAGCTTGACATCCGACAAGTACTTGATCCGATCATAGAGCAACTTGGAACCAGCAGGGACGATGACCCACACGAGGTCTATGCCCTTGAGGGCTGCCAAGGAGGTCTCGAGCGCAGGGTCATTTTGATTCTGCAGAATGCACCCGCGTGTTACGCCTTGGCCGTCGTTGGACTTCTTTAGTCGAATCCCATAGGAAAGCATGGCTTCTTGAAATTCCATCACGATCGGTCGAAATGCGGGAGCGCCCTCATAGGCGGGAGTCTGACCCGTGATGCTCACGTACAGGCAGATCCACGATTTGGTCGTGTTGCTGGGACTGCTGAGCTTCTGGCCCATGAGGTTCCATGCTGCTCTGGAAACATTGAGCGTTTTGTCCCCGTACATGAGGCGAGGTTTGTTGAGAGTACGACCTTTAACACACGACAAGGCGTTGATGTCGGTGCTCATGAACTCTTGGTTCTTTTTCTGTGATTCGAAACACGTCCGTGGTCAGAGATTTCTCATCCCACAACAAATCATAAAACGAGATAATACTACTCACCAGGACAGAATCGGGGTCCTTCGACAAGCCGACAGCCTTGAGACCATACTCCGTGAGCAGTCGGAAGTTCTCGATGGGGTTGTTGCAGGTGAACTGGATCATATTGCGTGTTTGTTTTGGGCTTAGATTCGCAAATTTAACCGGCTGACCAGCTGGAACGCCACAGACCTCTGGTGGCAAGTAGACCGGATGTTCGTGGGAGCCAATATTAACCACGGGCAAATCTGGCTGCTTGAGTCGAATGCCATATTGCTCTTTTAATATCTAGATATCAGAAACACTGTACAGCCTAGAAGATGCGGCATGGAGGGAAGCGGGATAATCGGCATGAGATAGACTTTACAATTGAAAGATGAGAAGGAACCTGGGTGAAATCACTTACTTTCAAAGTATTGGTAGACAGTGAACCAGCCATTGTTGGTGGAGAACTTGACATTTTTCGCTCCGGCACCAAAGGAATCGACCTGAGGCGGTGGCGTCTTCGGCTTGTTGCCCGTCTTGGGCGTGCCGTCCTGGGGCGAAGCAAGACCAAATATCTTTCTCATGGGAAAGACTTCTTGCCCTTGCTTGTCACGCTTCTTCAGAAACGTCTTATGGATGCGCAAGCCTTTAAGCAGTCTCTCAAGGTGGTGTTTGTCTGTGGCACTGAAAGCCGAGATCAAGGACGCCAGATTACCACCGGGGGCTTCGTAGAATGCGCTATACGCCACACTGACATTGACGAGAGGGCATTTAACGGCAGGTCTGACGCTTGCAAAGAATCCCTGGTAAGCGGCCACGCCTTCTCCCAGAGCCTGAATCTTGCTCGCGGGGCCAGACAGGGGGAACACCTTGTTTCCCATTGTGAGCAGGCGGTTGTTGCGCCTGAAGTAATGGAGAAACAGAGTCTGTAGGGCGTTTATCATGGCGTCTTTGTGCTCGTACGGCACTGTAGAAGGCTGCGCGAGGTGGGCCAAGAAATCCGTAACCGAGAGCACGTGGCTCAGATGGACGTTCACATGGTAGATCATCGCACCTGACTTGGCTTCGTCTTCGTCTTCTGCAAAATATTTGACATTGTATTTTTCGTTGTTTTCTTGCTTCTTCCTCACAATGACTGCCTTGAAGTCTGTGGCTGCTCCATCAAGATTGTGCTGCTGAAAGAGGAGCTTGATCACGCGTTCAGCCTTACGACCCACAGCCTTGGGTTCTATGTCGATCTTGTACTTGTATAAGACCGCCCCAGGAGTCAGGTCCAAGGCCACATGGTTGGTTCGTACAAGCAATTGGTTTCCCTCGGCACCATAGGATGGTCGAGGAGGCAATGAGTCGCCAGTAATGCTCAGCTGGCTGAGGCTTAGCTCGGCTGCAGATGAGCTGCTGGCAGCGCCGGTGTGTTGGGAGGAAGATGGGCCAGGATTTCCACTGGGGCTGTGTTGATATGTCAGATGGTTTGTACTCTAATAAGTGTTAAGCATACAGATGAACACAAGAGGACATACAGTGAGCTACTTGATTGTTGAGGGCGTCCCCTTGACCCACGGCCAGATGATTTACCGCGTTTGGGCATGATGTATGTTGGTTGATGAGTTTACCTGCCAGGTAAGAGAAGGTAAATCAGCATACAAGTGGCGACAAGAAGTGAGGGTAATGGAGAGGACGCACTGTAAATGCTCTTGGTGGTGGGTTTGCTGGGGGTGAAAAGAAGAAAAGATGGAGAGAGGCCTGGAAACAAGCTGTATAAATAGTAAAGGCAAGGCAGAGAATCTGTGAGTTTGGGTGACTTGATGATATGGATAACTTGAGGAATGCAGTGACAGGAGAGTAAGGGGAGAAGGAAGAGAAAATGAAGCATCAGTGATGGTGACAAAATGTATAATGACTAAATCCTGAAGTTCTCCAGGCAAGAAGAGAGCAGCTTCTGTTGTTTTAGGTAATAATACATTCCTTGCAGTTGGCAGACATCTACTAGATGACTTGATTTTTTGAAAACTTCCTAGAGCCTTGGGCTGAAGGAGAACATCAAATGTATGACCTATGGGTTAACCACAACATAAATCAAAGAGGACAACAGAGGCGCATTTCACATATTCCCAACTTTAGTCAGAACTTCATAGAGCAACGTGAGGGACCAACTGCTCTCGATATCTTATTTGACAGTATCATCTTATTAAACGATCAGAGCTCACTTCCAAGAACAGCTGCAGGTTGACTCACTAGAGAGGCAAGATACCATTGATCCAAGATATGCTTTGTTCATTCTGGATACTCTACTTTTTGTGATAGCCACATTCTCCTCGGTTGGCAATACTATCAGCACAGAAGCATAGCAGCCTCTTTGTTTGCAACACAGCTCGACGTGTCTGTCTGATCCGACAAATCAACAAACAATCTCCCAGCCAACAGTACTTACTGTCAAGGTACAGTGGAAGGTAAGGACTGAATTCTCTTTCCCTCCCGCATCAATGATCTGATCCTGCCATGCTCAGATCTGGCCCCGGTGGTGGTGAGAACCACGAGCAGCCAATATCTGAGTGCGCCCCTTTACAAACCTAGAGAGGTCTCCCACCGGCAGCGAGATGGGGAAATCCACGGACTCGAGAATGATAGCCAGGAAGATCCACCAGCCAAACATGCATGCCACAAAGGCAAAGGCACCAGCAGCCTGGGTCGAGCGGGGGTGCTTGTCAGCAAAGTGATTACATGTTTCTTCCTTTCTTTTCTTTCTCCTCCTCCCCTTCCCAAGAAAGAGGCTTTTTGTACGGGGTGATCATATTGGAAGGCTTACAATGATGAATTTTCCTGCTGTGGCTGCATTACCCGTGTAGTCCTCAGCAAGGTACCAATAGGCAGCCGTCAACATGGTAAACGTCAGGACCAGCGTGAAGAAGATGAAGACGAAGCAGATATTTGTGCGGACGGAGCCGAGGAGGAAGCAGAAGCACACGACGGCCATGAAGATTTGGAAGAAACCTGGTCGAGAGACAATTAATTATGTCAGATGTTATTCTCTAGTAGTTCATACAAGGCGGTGAGGTTCACTTGTTGTTTGTGGGAGGCGGTGGGGGAAGGTTAATAACTAGAAGGTGACTGACCAAACGCGGCATTAAACCCTTCCGTCTCAAGTCCTGTTGCTGCAGGTTGTCCGGTGGCGGCATAAGAAGAATACGCCGCGAAGCCCGGGTTGAGAGTCCCCGCAAAGGTGAGCCAAAAGGCGCCGAAGGTGACGAAGACGATGCAAGGGAAGCTGTTGCCAAGCACCCATTCAAGGATCCCGGCGAGGATCATGAGGACGCCGCCGAAGAAGAAATAGTCGGGACTATATATAGTCTTGTCAGCCTTTTTCTTTCTTCTTCTCTCTCTTTGCTTTTGCAGTTCCTCTAAACATATATATGTTTTCTCTCGATCCATCACAACTAGGTCGCAAACAACAGCGCCAGCAACGGATCTCGCTTACATTCCTACGGCACCAGTGCTACTTGCGCCTCGCCATCCCATGAGCGAGCAGGATAGGGGGCTGAGGCAGAGGAGGAACCCGACGAGACCACTATGGAAAACACACACAAACTCGTTAGTCGAAGTAACTCCCTTCCAAGAACGTTCTTGACGGTGGAGGATGATGATGATAGTGCGAGGGCTTGTAGGTGTTTTACATTGGCGTTGGGTTTCCAAAGGTCCTCCTCAACTGCCCGTTGACTTCATTCTTGGGCGACAGGTACAGCTTCTCGAAGAGCTCCGCCGAGATGGAGACGGCACCAGTCGTCTTGGCCCTGTTCAGGGCATATTCGATATCATCAGCATGATCGTAGCTACCGTCCTCAGAGATCTCGACCTTGGAGGGCCCTCGGCCGTTCTGGGGGATGGTGGCTGCCATTGAGATTGAGATGTTATTATAAGATGGAATGGGTCGAGTAATAATAAGAACAAGATGTATAATATCCTGAAGAGAACCTTTCCCAATGATGAGTACGGTCGAGATCAAAAGAGAGCATCGAGGACCACATTGGCACACCACCAAGGGTGGGATAGGCCCACCTTAATGAGTTTTTCTGGATTGTGGTGCATCGCTTCTCTCTCTCCCTCCCTCTCTCTTCCTTCGGGGAAGTCATCCATCCCTTCGTCGGCACTGCCTAGCACACTAGATGGAGATCTACCACGTATCCGGTCTGCATACCTAGCAAAAAGAACCACCAGGCGTCCCCCTTCCCCCTTTTCCTAGTCGAATGCCTCAGCTGGGGGTGGAGGGAAGAGGGGGGGGGGGGAGAAGCTGTGCACCAAAGTCCCCACAGAGGAGGATGCCGATTGGTCTTGATATTTGGCTTGTCTGGCACGTAGTCGACCTCCCCGAGAGGCCCGAGAGGGGGTGGAGAGGAGAGTGGTGAGAGAAGCGGTTCCGAGAAGGGGAAAAAAAGCCCTGGCAGGGTGCGCCTAGCTTCTTGCAGGCTGGTCTGGCTGGGGCTTCTGGCACGTTGGCCATCCTAGAGCCCGTTAAGGCGAGGCTTGGAGCTGGGAACTCTGTGCACCCCGAGGCCAGACGTGCCAGGGCAGGATCAAAGGAGAAGCTGAGACAAAGTACCGAACAGGCCTCTTGGCTTTGCGGCACTGTACTTTATGGACTTTTGCGGAGGCAATTGGGGGGGACCTAAGGCCGTAAAGTTGAGGTGCGGACCACTGTAGGGGGCATCGAGATACGTTTTGGAGGAAATGGATGCCCTCCATCGTTGGGGGTCAGCTGATATCTTTTTTTTTCTTCTTTCATTGTTCAACAATATCAGAAGGAAAGCTAATCGTAATATTTAGCTGATAGACCTCCTCTAACGGAACTCGTACCGCACACGGATGGGTCCAGACCACGCCAGAAGAGACAGAAGGGCAAGGAACACTCCATTAAAAAAACAATTCTAAAAAATACCAGGGACAAGCTTTCTGGCCCAACATACCTTGGGGAGGAACAGACTCCAAACAGCCTTACGTACGCCTGAATGATGATGGTCTACTGTATCCATCCCCATCCCCATTTCCCATCCCCCATCCGCGGATCCGCATGCACTCTTTAGCTCCAGAGCCACTCCCCATCTGTCCTCCACCTCTCAACGACCCCGTCAGCAGAATCTGGGGTAACAAGGTTGAGTTCAAACGCTACTACTCCACAGTTTTTGAATTGAAAATCTGGGGGGTTGGTTGAGCGACGTGGCTTTCAGTGCTTATGCAGGGGACAGGATTAGTTCCGGGGATACGGCTGCTGGGGCACACAGCAGTACCGGTCGTGCGGATGAGGGTCAAGTAAAGTTCGTATGATTTGACAGACGCGTATGTATGGGCTGATGGTATACACACAGTGTCTGGGAGGAGGAATGCGAGAAAAAGGAGTGGAGAGTCTGGATTGAGAGTACTTACATACTAGTAGTTCATACAGATAGCAAGAAGAGGAAGAAACGAGGAAGGAAAAAGAGAACAATATGCAATAGTACAATCACAAAGAAAGCCGAGTGCCGCCATAGCGTCCCCGGTCGACCTGGAAGTTCGGCGAAGGTCTCACACACTCTAGATGCCAGAATGCCTCGCCCGACTCTCTGGAATTGGGTTTTAATAACGATGGACCAGCACACCCTCGCAAGGGAGAATGGAACATAACAATGGCACCATATCATCGAGGAGACACGAATTTGTATGAAAGTTCCTGCATTATTAACCTTTTCTTCAAAAACCCTAATTTCCAAAAACTCGGCAGCCTCGGGTATTAGGATAAATAAAATCATAAAAGACACCACAAGTAATAATTACGCCAAACTCCCCCCCCCCCTCTCTCCCCCCAAAAAAAAAACCTTACTGATTGATATTCACTCCCTCCAAGGAGTAAGAACCATCCTCCTCCATTAAGTAATTATTCATAGAGCAACATTCACCTGGATCAACCCAGGCGCCGCAAGAGTCGCATCCGGAATATCATCCGGGTCAGTGAAGTTCCCGCTCGTGGTCAGCGCCGCAAGGCTCAGCCCATCCATAACGTTCTCCGAGTAGGGGAATGCCGCCTGGAAAGTAATAACGTTGCCATCCCAGCTGCAGGTGGTGATGGGCTCGCTGACGGGCACGTTCAGGCCCGTGAGGTAGGTCACATACAGGCCCTCGCCGTCGCCTCCCTGGTACTGGTCCCAGCCGGCCGGCGCGTCGGTCAGGTCGGCGCTGAACTCGAGCGTCTGGTCCTCCGGGGCGACGTTGGCGCCCCCGTCACCGCTGAGCACCGAGAGGGCAGGGAAGATGGGGAGGGGGATCTCCTTGGCCGGGTCGAAGGAGCACTCGTCGACAAACCCTTGTAGAACAGAGAAGGCGAAAGCCGCGACCGAGGTCGTGAGGAAGGGCTTCTCGCTGGGTTTCAGGCCCAGCAGCGCGCGGTACCACCCATTCTGCTCGCCCTCCTGGCCGATGACAGAGGCGATGGTGCGGACGGGACCTGCGTCGCCGTTGGTCGCCAGGAGCTGGCTGGCGTCCTGCAGCGTGCCGAGGACGACAGCCGTGAAGGTCTCGGCGAGGGCGATGGCGGACTTGATGTCGGTCGTGGGGAACTTGTACGTGCAGGGGGGAGGGGCGAAGGCGCCGAAGTGGTCTAGGACGGTGAGGGCGCTGATGGAGTGAAGCTCCTCTTGCTGTTGTGGGTTGTCAGTTTGACTTTTTTTTATTAAAAATCATCATCATCAAGGGAAGAGGGAGAAGAGGAACAAAATGACTTACAGCCTTGACCGTCTTCAGCACGTCAAGCACCTGCTGCTTCTCCGTGCCCCCCAGGTTGAAACCCGGAGCGTCGGCGGTGATGTTGTCGATCAAGGACGAGAAGAAGCCGACCTCGAAGTTCTCGTTGAAGGCGATCAGCTGGAAGGCCGTGAGGCTACTCGCCGCCAGCTTGGGCGGAGGGGGAGCGTTGGAGATCTGTCCGCCGGCGATGCTGTCGATCACAGCCAGCTGCTCGGCGCTGGGGCTGGGGAACCCATCGTCGGTGGGATCACTGAAGCCTCGCCTGTTGTTGGTCGGGGCAGCGGAGATGAGGCCGAAGATGGCTGCTGTGGCGGCCAGGATCTGTGGGAAGTTGTACATCTTGGGGGGGGGGGGGGGGGGAGAGGACAAGGAGTATGATTGAATTGTAATACAATTATAAGTTTTAAGTTTAAAAAAAAAATAAAAAAAAAAGAGAAAAGAACAAAACCAGAAGAGAGAACCAACGGACCCCACCAAAAAAATA
>JACWQW010000201.1:0-30773 GCA_014849355.1 Cryphonectria radicalis
TTTTTTTATTTTTTTTTTTTTTTTTTTTTTTTTTTTTTTTTTTTTTTTTTTTTTTTTTTTTTTTTTTTTTTTTTTTTTTTTTTTTTTTTTTTTTTTTTTTTTTTTTTGGTATTCCCCCTCCCCAAACCCTCCGCAAATCTGCACAAACCGCGGCAACGGGGAGGGAAAGAAAAAAAGCTTACTCTACCATGGTACGTAGTACACAATGATGACGCGAAAGGAAATGTATGCTCGGATTCGTGGCCTTGGCGCCAACCAAAAGAAAAAAACCTGAAGCTCGTCGTCGTCACCTGTAAGTGCATGCCATGCATCATGCATGGGCCATCATCAATCGTATCAGGTGTTGGTTTTTTGCGTGTCCCACCTTGTTTTTTTTTCCCTTTCGCTTCTTGTCCTCTTTTCAGCCGCACCAGAATGGGTCGACACACCTGGAACGTCAACGTCTCAGGTGTGCGTGGGCTCGACGCCCCAGGCGTGTCCACAAGCGGTGACCTTAACAAAGACGGGACCTTTTCTGCAGTCGGGCGGCTCCAACAAAATTGCCAAGAGGGGGGGGGGAAGGAGAGGTGGAGGGGGTGGCACGGGGTGGGAGGAAGGAGCAAGAGGGTGTGCGGCTTTGCATCTTTGGGGGAAGGAGGCAAGAGCAATCCGCGGACAACGCAAACGGCCGCGTGTTTGACGACCAACCCTTTTTGCCCAGAAGCCTTTTTTTCCCACCTCTGCCATGTTTCTCGTACTCGCGCCACGCAAGAGGCCCAGCAGAGGGAGGAGGGAGGTACTGTATACTGTACTGTACTGTACTGCTGTGTAAGCGGTCGATTACCAAACCACCCTTCCTGCTTACTGTACATTGTCTATGCTTGTTTTACTAAGCATTCCGCGATGGGCCGCGAACATGACTTCACCGACCGGCCATTGACTGCATCATACATTGGTTCATTTCTTCGCGTTTGTTCCTTCACTTGAATCATTCTCTCTTCATTAATAAAAGAATAAAATTTGTATCCACATTAACTTTTCGTTTTATCTGCGGTACTGGTTTATTGGCCGCTGCGACGGGGGAGCGTTCGCTTCTCTGTCGCCGGCCCGGGCCTCAGCATCTGAAGCCGTCTCTCCATTGTATCAGGTCACACTGACAAACAATTACTCAAAGTGAATGTTCATGGTAGTGTGTAGGAAAGGCGAGACCTGAGCGAGACCTGGATTACAGACAGTCTCTCTCTCTCTCTCTCCAGTGAGGATAAACGTGCTCGGGGTTAGTTGCAGAATTGTCCTACAGCAGAAACGGCCTACCATCTGAAATTCACCTCAAAAAAATTGGCTATTCGCAAAAAAATAGGGGGCCCTAAATTATACAGTTGCGTTATCCACTTGATCAGTTGCCCTTTTAGGGACACACACATGAAGAAATACTTACTCCGTCTCTGTCGTCCACGCGCCGTGGAGGCTTCACCACCACGCCCCTTCATCCAGCACGCTTGTGCTGCTTTACGGGACTCGGAGGTGGACTCACATTGCCAGGATAGGCCCAGCCTGAGGGCACACCCGAGACAACACGGTCACCGCCCGGGTGCGACCTGGATGTATCAACCCACTGGCGAGGGGCAAGTGTCCTGCTCTCCGCCGGACCTCGGGGGCGAGAAGGGTGAGGAGGCTGGAGTGGTCGCAGGGGCTCATAGCGTGGCTGCTCAGACTCACGCACAGGTCCGCTTACATGTGAACCACTGCGGCTCCTCCCACTAGCCCGGGAGGACCCCATCGTCTGGGCCTCCCTCTGCTGCGTGCGCTGGAGCGCCCACTGCTCGCGGTCCGTCCGGAGGCAGGGCGGGCAGGGCTCCGTGGACGTCGTCCTCCTTACCTTGTTCTCACACCTCGGCGGCGACCCCAAGAGGCAGGCTAGACCACAGCCTGCTCCTCCTCTTCCCGACTTCTTGGTCGCGCACGGCAGCTTTTGGGAGCTGACGTGCCCGCACAGGTGGTGGATCTCTTGGCGACACATGTTTTGCTGCTGCCCTTCCTCTGTGGTGACTGGCTTTTGTGTAGTAGTGTAGTAGTGTACGTGTGGTGGTTGGCTGGGGGGGAGGGGGGCTGGTTAGTCTTGCACTGAACAGCGATGAGTCTTTCACATTGTATATCACAGAGGATGGAATATTGATAGAAGGGACCAGCGGGCGAGGTTGGGCATTTATATGAATCAAACCGAGGATTCAGACAATGCCTTTGTGAGAGTCCTCCACAGCCTGCATTAGTCTACATGAGTCAAGGTCAAAGTTGTTGCTTTCCTCACACAAAGCCCCTCAAAGGGGAACAAAGCTGTTATTGACTTCTGCCGAGCGCCCTTGTAGAAAACGAGCTGCGGAAAGGTTTACCTTCATCTGAACCTGCCTACGTGCTGACTGATTTTCTGTTGACCTTTCCCACCAGAAGAAGCCTGTATCTGCTTGCCCTAGAGTAACTTTCTGCCGGAGGCTGAACGGGTTGTCTCTCTCCGTATGCACGAGAGCCAGCTCAAAGGGCGCCGGATTGCCAGGAGACTGAGATATTCGCCAGGACAAGACGTATCCTCTCGAGGATCTGCTTGCGTGAAACAATTTCCACAGCAAGAGTATTGACGTGCCGATCTTCCCTCCCAAGGGACTTCCCTCCCAAACTTAGAATAGCCTTTATTCAACTCAATGATAATGCGATTGTCTAAGTTGGTGGTCCTTTTATCCTTGAAAGCCCTTCGACAGAGAACAAATGCTTTGTCAAGAGGGTACACTATAAACCACAGCAAGGCTCTTCCCATATTCCCTCTCCCAACCTTCTTGTCCTCTTCCTCCTCCCCAACGCACCTCCATCAGGCACAGGAAGCAGACCCAGGGACGAGACCAGACGAGACGGGCCGCCCGAAGAATCCCAACTTTCACACACTAACAACCCTCCTATTTTTTCTTCTTCTTCGAGCCAGTCCATCTCGTCCAGCCTTTTCCTACTCTATACTAAAGTCGTCAAGATGGGTCTCTCCTGCTTCGGCCTCTGCGTAATCCTCAAGAACAAGGCCAAGGTAACCGCTAACAGGACCTCCTCCTCCCCCTCCCAGCAGGTCATGGTCCACGGTAAGTCCATCAGCCGCCCCGTCCTCATAGGCTGCACGAGCCCCCTCGGCTGGACCTTCGAAAAGCTCCCAGCCGAGCAGGCTCGCCCCGAAGCCGCTCATGAAAATCCAGCGAGTGCCAGTGCCGATGCCTCCCCCGTGCTCCCGGCCGAGCAGGCTCGTCCCGAAACCTCCCATGCAGATCCGGTGAGTGCCAGTGCCCATGTCTTGCCCATGCTCCCGGCGGTACGCTTCCAGGCACCTGTCCAGGAGCAGGAGGAGCCCGCCAGCGCCCCCACGAGCGCCCTCCTCAGCGCCCCCCTCAGCGCCCCCTGGCCGACGACGCCGCCGCCCTGCGCGGCATGCCAGCGCGCCATGGAGAGGTGCCCGGACTGTTACCGCCGCAGCCAGGATGCCGGCCCCCTCAGCCCGTGCCACGGGTGTCGTCTCGGGCTGTGCAGCCCCAGCCGCGTCGTCGTCGAGGACCAGCACCCGCCGGAGAGGAGCGGCAGGGGCCTGTGGTCTGACGAGGAGGCGCTCTCCAGGCTGGAAGGCCGCGACGGCCGCACGCCGTGGGACGACGGGGACGAGGCCGATGAGGAGAGCGATGATGCTGATTCAGAGTTTGGAGTGTGGTTCTTTTCGGGAACTTTTGAGGTCGATAATGTCGTTGTCGCTACTGGTGCCGCTAAACTTGTGGACGTTTCTCAGTGAGAGAATCTGGGGGGGTGAGTATGCGTAAGTGCCTTGGTTCTCGTATTTCTTTTGTCTGAATCCCTCGCTCGTTTATATTTTTCCTTATGTCTCTTTCACATTGTTTGATTTCCCTGTCGCTCGTTACAATTTCCCATGTCTCTTTCGCATTGTACAAGTTGGCAATCTCGCTTCTCAGAGGTGATATCCCTTGAGAAGTCGGATCGCGAGGAAGGTCAAGGAACCTCGAGGCCGTCCCGTAGAGCTGGACTCGACTGGATTGATAAGTTTAGTATATCTATATATATATATCTATATATATATAAAAGCACAATAAAAACATAACGTACTTAATTTGTGGTGTCGCCCTAGAAGAACGTGTAGACGTCTCAGTGCGGCTACAGCCAGTGAATGAATGTGGAAAGATTAACATGGTGACCTGGCGATTGTGTGTCAGAAGATTTTGTTGGAAAGGACTCGCCATATCACTATGCTCCTGAGCGCCAAAATCTGGTGTATTTCAGCCAGTAATTCTCGACAACTATTCTGCAACAAACACTGACCATCTGTGTCCTGCTGTGCCCAGAGCCATCCCGGTCAGACAATATATTTCCCTGTGTCAACAGATCCACGGCCCGGCCTGGCCCCAATGGCACAGTTTCAAGATGTTGCGACCCTTTCTTAGCCAGCAAATGAGCCGAGTACGCCACCGGTTTACTTAATATACATACACACACACACAACGTATCCTCAACTTGTCGAATACCCGCCGGGGAACGCTAACACATTGAGATCTAAATGAAGCGCCTGCATCTTTACTTGGCGAAGTGGAGATCGTAGCCGAGCCACTTGCGTGCCTTGACTTGCTCGACGCTCAGGCCGGGATAGCCGTATGTGAGCGGGAGGAAATACCACCAACCAGCGGCGGCCAGCATCAGGATCACGAAACAAGCAATCCAAGCCGGGATCATGCTCTGGCCAGCGAATCTCTCCCGGGCCGAAATGTGCCTTCTGGGCCCGCCGACCTGCTTCTTCCCATTCTTGTTATAAGAACCCTCGCTCTGCTGCGTGTCGGCGTTGAAGACAAACTCAAGCAGAGCTCCCGTCACAAGTGTCGAGGCCAGATGAGCCGGGAGGTAGTGGTGCAGGAAGAGCTGGCGGCCCATTACATAGAATGGGAAGTAGTGGGTAGCCCACGCCAGGAAGAAGAAGCCTGTCGAGTTGTACAGTCGAGATCGGGTTCCTCCAAAGATGGTTAGCGGTAGGTTCCCCACCCCGTAGAAAACAAGAATGCTAGGAAATACTTACGATGATCCAGCGCGTCGACTCCACGGCGCAGCGAGAACTGATCGGCGGCAACAATACCCGCGTAGACCGCTAGCAGACTGCTGGCAATCCACCAGCCAACAGGGTTGCCCAGGAAGTAGATCTGCTGGCGGGTGTCGTTCTGCGTCCAGAAGCTGACACCACGGAGCAGGAACGGCCACTGGAACGGCTGAGAGGCATACGGATGACTGCTAGTCAACTGGTTGTTGTGCCAGAACATGGACCGCTGGAGCTCCAGGTACTTGCTCATGAACGGCAGGCTCCTGACCTTCCGTTCTGGCTTCTCACGCCGCTTGTGGTCGAAAGGCAGCGAGGGGATGTCCTCAACATACCACACGTTCGAGCTCGGTGCGATCTGCTTGTTTCCGTTGATCTCCTGCTGCTTGTAGGCCCAGTCCGGCAGAGGCGTCGTGTGGGTCCACATGGCGACCTTGCTGGGGTTGTGAATGAGCTTGAAGTGGCTGGAAATGCTCTTGAACTCTTGTCCCTTCTTGCCGCTCTCGATGCGGACCTCGAACAAGGTGTCCTGGTATCTAGGGCCGTAGGCTTCCTCCAGCGGGACGGTTGTGAATTCCTGGTTGGTCGGGTAGTACGGCGACGCGACATCGTGGGACAAGAGGATGGTATCCGTGACGACGTGACGGAGCCGAACGAGGTCCTGGTGCTTAACATGGCGACCTAGCTTCTGGTCGTCGTCCGCCGGGATGATCTGCCAGTAGTTGTTGGTGTCATTGTACGGGTACCCAGTCACCTGCTGGCCTTGGCTGGACACGCGACCATCGTCGTAGCGGAGGGGGTAATGGTCTTCGTGACTGTGCAGGTATGTCTTGGTCTCCTTGTGCCTGATGCTGATCGAGTCGTAGTAGTCGATGGTGACGGCGTTGGCCAGCATGATGTTGTCGCTCAGGGTCTCCTGGAACTCAGGGCTCATGAATTCGTCTCCTGGCCCGGACCGGCTCAGGACGGCAAAGTGCACCTGGAACCAGAAAAGATAGAACATGAACGGCATGAAGATGAGGCCAAAGGCCCGTGCAGCAAAGTGCTTCCCGAAGTCGAACAGATTCAGTGCCCCGCCGGGCCGCTTGATGTCCAAGAGGTCCCAGAGGTCGATCGCGACAGCAGAGCCAATGGTAACGAAAGCGAACAGACCGACGTATTTGGTAGAGATGTCACAAGACAGCGCGAAACCGGTCAGGATGAGCCACTTCCACCACTTCCTGGAGAAGGGCTCATGCCTCAGCTTGTAGAACTTGATGTAAGCCAGCAAGCTGCACGCCATGGCGAGGACAAGCGTGGCGTCCAGGAGGATCAGCCGGGTCTGGCCGATGTGGGCATTGTCGAGCAGAACGAGACCAGCGGCGACGATGCAAGCAGGCAGGCTGTAGCCAGACTCCCACATGATCAAGTAGGTGACAGAGACGGTGAGGGCACCGAGCAGGGCAGGCAGAGAGCGGAAGGCGACATAGGGCACCTTGTTTGCGACGTACGAGTCGCCGATGTTCTCGAAGTGGAAGTGTCCGTCGTAGCCGACCAGCCAGCCGACAAGGCCAAAAAGGAGCTTGCCGAAGGGAGGGTGAACGTCGAAGAAATAGGTTCGTTCGAGGTAATAGGATGCGAACTGGTGAGGTCCCGTGTCAGTAGGATGGTATTGGACCTGCGACTGCGGCGCGGGAATGATGCCCGTACCTTGCCAAAGTGGACTTCATCAAAGACGACCTCGTCAGGGTGGCTTATTCCCCAGAACCGAGTGACGAAGGCCAGGGAGGTGATCAGGGCAAGCCCGAGCTTGTACTCGAGGTCGTTCCCCGCAGCAGGAGCCCTGGCCTTCCCGAGCTTGTCGAGCTCATCCTCGAAAGCAGAGGCACCGCCGGTCTTCTTGGAGCCGGCGACGTTTCGCTGCCGCAAGCCGTCCTTTGGGGTCTGGCTTGAGGTCATGATGGGCCGCGGAAGGACGAACTGAAGAATGGATCAAACCATAGATCAGCTTGAGCACGTCTTGGCAGTGTGTCGTCTCTTGTTGGATATGGTTGCGAAGGGGGCTAGCTGGATGGATGCGGAAGGTGGACAGACGCAGTCGAGGGTGAAACGAGCTTGGCGCAACGCGCTCGTCACGTCCCGAATGAACAGGAAGACTGATGTGGCACAATTCGCCTGAGCGCAGTCGAAGATGGAGAATGGGAATGGACGGTTAGTGAAAAAGGAGCGTGGACAGGAATAGACTTGTCGAATTAAGAAAGAAGGGAAAAAAGAAAGAGAGAGAGAGAGAGAAAGAAGCTGAGACGGCCGTCAGCTACTCCCTGACTTTTTTTTTAGATGCTCAAGGTTGAGGTCTGCTGCAGGTAAGAAGACGACACCTTGCCAGTTGAATTGGAGCTGGGCCTACGGGACGCTGACGTGCGGCGCGGTGGAGCTCCCTTGGATCCTAGGGATCTCCGGCTGGGGTCCAGGCCTGACCATCTAGTGGGCTTCCTCGCTGGCACGAAGGCAGCGAGCTCCCTTGGGCGATAAGATAAGCCCGCGACTGCAGCACTGCAGGCTTAAAAATAGGATATCCAACTTCTCATCTAGTATATATCGTGCGTGCCTTTGCCTGCAGACGTATTGGAAGTACTCACCCGAGGATTCATGTCATCAAGCAAGGCGAGTTCCTGTCAGCAACCACAGTCGATCCCATGTGGTCAGCAGCTGGTCCTACTACGGTATAAACCAGCCAACAGGCTATTACATACTACGTATGTAGAAGTGGAGAATGGCAATCCTATTGAGCGCAGCTGCTCTGCATCAGGCCATCGTGTCCAATCTGCGCAAATGTGTGTGGAAAGCCCCTTTCGCCGCACGCGAGATCATATACGAAGCACCATCGGACAGGGTCACAGGGGGACAGGATCCCGCCAGACCCATTGCCAGCTGTGGGAGAGCATTGTTCGCCTCACCCGCGCTACCATAGGGGCAACTAATAGTGGATGGTCTTCCAGCATAGTATAGCGAGGAAACTCCTAACGATTCCTCCCTGCAAGTCCCTCCGACATTGGTATGCCCCACAGCCCACGGGCACTACAGGAGTTGCACTGCACCAAGCTGTGCAAGCCCACCTGTGAGGAGAAACCGATGTCGGCCACCACCCAATGACAGCTGACAGTAGCTAACAGGAGCCCCAAGGCCTGTAAGGGGGGTTCTTCAAAATGCGTATGCACTTAAATACAGGAAGGCTTACCGTGCCGTAAGTAATAGTAGCATCGACCTGCTTTTGAGGGCTTTTGAGCGATCGACCAAGAGTAACAATATAGTATTCCTCTATTCCGGGACGGCTCGAGTCCGAATCCGATACAGTAACAACGTCAACGTCCTCCCACAGACCAGGCATATTCAATATATTCGCTGGTCCATTATTCCGGGGGCCGTCGGCATGTCAGAGCATATCCATCCTTAGGCACAGCTTTACAAGCAAGGTTGAAGCTAAACCTTTGAGAGTTGAATATATATGGTTCTACCAGCATTTCACCCAAGAACACCAGACTGCATACCATAGCCATCTTTATCCAGGTCTATTTTCACCATTATGCACCATTTCCCTAGAAATTCAACATTGAGTGAAAAGAGTGCAAACCACAGACCCTTCCACTTGATTCCAAAGTCCTGTAGCCCCATTGTATCTTCAGCTTGTAAAACTGGGACCGCAGGGTGGGTTGAAGAGCTTGGGCACAAAACACGTTGGATTCGATATCAGCCTAGGAAACATCGATATCGTCTGCCGCCACCCCGAATGTTCTCTTGGCAGAGGGCGTTCAGCGCAGGCAAGTCCAGCCACTACTTTGGGTGGACAGGTTCGAGTGCGACGGTTGGCACGGCCTGTTCGTCGTGTCGAGTACCAGGCTGGAGCCACAAACCGACCCCGTTCTAAACTACACCCTAGAAGAATTAATACACTAGAAATAATAGAGACTTCAACTGGTAACTGAGCGAGTCCATCCAAAGGATCATCTTCGGGTCCGGGCCGTTCCTATCTTTGTATGGTAAGCCTATGTTAGGTTTCTGAAAGTGACGGGAGCAGTCAGGATCCTACTGAGTTCTACATCGTAGAATGTAGCAGCGGACTGGCTCTGTATACCGGATCCAAACCTGTCGTTTTAGTCTGACAATCAAGAGCGACCCGCCGGCCTTCATGCTGAGGGAAGCCATGGAGAGCCTCTTTTTCCCAGGTCGAAGTCTAGAATCATGTTGGGCGTCCTGTAAACGGCATGCGCGATTACCAATGTTTTGCTTCTTCAACCTTCTGCTGCATCTCCTCCATCCGTCTGCTTCTTTTTGCATCTGGTTCAAAAATCAGGAGACAGGAATTGTGGCATGACGGAGTGGTTTCATCACTGAGGATTAACAAAGATGGAGACCTGGATTCCCGGTGAAGGAACGATTAATCTACTGAATCCGCACATCTTGGCTTCTCACGCGTATTGTGTTGAAAATGGGAAGATACCTGCTCCCGCTATCCGTAGCCTTGTATAAGAATCTGCCCCATCTATGAGTACCTACCTATCTTGAGAGTTCTGTGGGCTTGCGTCAAGGACCGCATCAATAACTGTCTCCGTGACCACAGTAAGCGTTCACCCCACAGAGACTTCCGCTTCGTCCCGACCGATATCAATAATTAAGACTCATCTACTCATCTCCCAGAATTTCGTTCTTTGACGCAGTGAGCCCCTTGAGCACATATTCTAACCATATTGCAGTGCAAGCAAGCACTAGGCCCATTGTTAAGGGCGTGCTTTGTAAGACTCAAAAAGCAAGAGACGAGCTTTCAAGAGACGTTTGTCACTACACAGTACCAACCTATATGTAATCCAGATGTTTTAGGGCTTAGATCATTGGTAAATTGCTTGGGCGGGCTCCGGTCTAAACCCCTGAACTCGCTCCGGGCGGCATGGCGGCAAGGATCCTCACGGGGCTGACAGGGGAGAGCTCCGACGTAGCCATCCGATATACGGAGGGCGGCAGAGGGCAAAGCTTATTCCGGATCTCAAAAAGAGTCAAAGTCAAGACTCAAAACCTTACAAATACACACATACATATACCCAACGAAGCAACGACTCACAAACTACTTAAGTACTCTTGCAAGAGACCCTCTTGTGCAGTCCAATGCTCGCTGTTCGACGTACTGCCTCGTCTGCCTCATCATCCTCAGTTGTGAGATCATTGACAGCTGTGCTCCGTCCTGTCCCTCTGTGCTCGATCAGCCCCATCCGCCGAGCATCATCGACCTCTAGAATCACCATGGAGCCCATTTTTTCCAAGGGAGCTGCCCCTCGTATGTGATAACCCTCCACAGGTTCTTGTGGCAACGAATGACTGACCTGCGATATAGCTGCTGGCCCTTATGTATGAGACACCCGACTGAGCTTGAGCCCTGACGAGCCCTGTCCTAATGAAGCCCTTCCCCGTCACAGTCCCAGGCCATCAAGACCCCGAGTGCCATCTACTGCTCCGGCCAGATCCCCTGCGATGCAGAGGGCAACCTCATCGAGGGCACCATACAGGAGAAGACTGCTGCGTGCATCAAGAACCTCAAGGCCGTCCTCGAGGCTGCCGGCTCGGGTATCGAGAAGGTCGTCAAGGTCAATGCCTTCATCACAGACATGGCCAACTTCGCGGTGGGTTGACGATATGAAGATGGTGCCCCCTCCCTCTCATGGAAACATCTGGGTTGCTGATGACAATTTGTGGCTGCAGGCCATGAACGAGGAATACTCCAAGTGGTTCACCCACAAGCCTGCTCGCAGCTGTGTCGCCGTCAAGACACTCCCCAAGAACGTCGATGTTGAGATTGAGTGCATTGCTCTGCCTTGAGGGAGTCCCCGTCGAGGACGTGCGCTCTCGAGGGGACGGCGGACCAGTGCTTGGAAGCTGTCGAGTGCAATATGCAGCATGAGGTAGAAAGCAATGGAAAAGGACCAGATTTGCCAACTACCTGTCAACTAACTGCCTGCCTGCCTGGCTAGCTGCCAGCGCCCCACAAAACTTTTCATCCCGACTTGTCTATATAGATCAAAAAAGCAGAAGTTCTGTCACCCTTAAATGGGAGTGCCCCCACTACATGTATCCCAATGGTGTAGTGGTAACTTTCAAGGTTGCTTGCAATACTTGTTAGGACGAGGCCAACCGTTCGAGTCTCGCAAAGGTTGCAAGAGGATGTGTCTGAGCTCACGCGGGACCGCCTTCCTGGCCAGACTTAGAACGGGTCGCATGGGTTGGGCTTCGTCGAAGTGCGATATTTTTGCCATTTCTCCTACTCTCCCTTGTTTTTTTCTCTTCTCTCCCTTCCTCTTTCCTGGACGTGTGTGCGTGTTTGTGTGTGTTCGCGTGTATGTACTCAGTATGTGAGGATTTATTTCTTTTTTTATTTATTCATTCTTTTGGGGTCGCCCCCCCCCCCCGGCACCTTTTCTTTTATTTGTCTTCCGTATTTTGCCTCTGTTACCCAGTTTCGGGCTTTAAGGGTTTCAATTAGGCAAGGTATGTTTACGAGGATATTTTGGTCTTCATTCAGCATATACCACACACCGCCTTCGAATGAAGATGGTGTATTGATGGAGTGCAGTTGAGTAATCGCCGCTCGCTCGCGTGTTGTTGCTACCATGGGCAAAAAAGGCAGACGACAATGAGAAGCGTGACTTGACATTTAGAGAAATAAGGCGTGATGGAGTGTACGAGGATGATGGACTGCAGAGGAGTACCAAAGTGTATGTATGGATACGGAAGTACGAGCATGTCCTCAGATCAATTGTCATCGGTCAAGCTTCATAGTACGGCTGGGTACTCTCTGGATAAGGCCTTTATGTATTTTTTTTCTTTCTGGTCTAGATTGGAAAACAATTGCCGCCTGACTCTACTACTTCGTCTTGACGATGCGTTGGTCCACGCCTCCCCGCCTTCGCTCTATGCCCCATCGTCAAGCCACTGCTAAAAGCAAGAGGGCCAGATGATCTGGGCCTTTCTGAAGATCCCACAGGCGGAGGGTCTGCTGACCTCTCATTAAACTCCAACAAATTTGACGCCGGATTGAACAGGTGGGTGGAAGGCAACTGCAGCCGTGGCTGATGATTTTATAATACGATGCGACCGATGAAGATCCCGCTCGTCTGGCCTAGAACAGGACATCTGTATGTTCTTTCGGATTGGATGGTTCCCTAGCCTCGATCCACAGCCGGTGAAGACGTGTCGTGCGTGCTCTAGATCTAGGCCGGCGGTCGTGATGTGGATATAACCTCGGAGCCGTCGCACTTGGTCGACATGTACGTAATGGCCGCTCAGCCGTATCTCGTGGTAAAGGCCGTCCACACCCAACAGGCCGCGCGCCAGGCTGCCCAAGTCCCACCCACAGCGAGCAGTCCCAGGACCACAAGCACCGATCCGCGTATCTGGAACGCGTCCTCGACCTCCATCTTCAAGAGCTTCCGCTGCTTGGTGCGGTAGTACCACCTCGAGCCTCCTTCCTCGGTCGTTGGCGTCCTTGGATCTTTCGGGTCGGCCCGTACATATTGATAGGGAGCTTCGTGGTAGAGAATGTGATGGACCCAGTCGGGCATGCGGCTCCGTGTGGATGAGTGGGAGTGGGAGCGCATGAGTGAGTAGCGGAACTCAACCCACGCCAGTGAGAACAGAAAAGAGACGAAGATGACAGGAGTCATGATGATCTGCGATTGATGTCAGCATTTAAGAGGGACGGACCGATGAGGAGGTAGTAGGTATGTATTTGAAATAAATGACTGACTTTGTAGATGGCAGACTGCTTCGTGTGTGGCGCGTCGCCCTGGCTTGGCGCCGTGGCTGAAGGCGACGACATCGCATGGAATATTCGGACGGTCGACCTGTCGAGGAGTTGTATGATGCGAAGCAGGATTCTGAAGGGAAGAGTCTTGAGTCTCGTCAAAGACGAGTTAAATACTCGAGGAAACGCCTGCTGGTGATGTGAGCTTGGGGTAGCCCTGATCTTATACTCTGCGCGAACGCGAAAGCGAGGCAAGGAGATGCCTACAAACTAAGCACCATTTAAGGTTTTAAGGTTCGTCAAAAGCAGTTGATCGACGGCGACCACCTCGGAATCGGGGAGTCGATCGGGAGGGGACCACTGATTGCTTTCCGACGACATGCACGCAAGCCACCAACCTTACAAATGGTAGTCTAAGTTTTGAAGAAGAAGAAAAGAAAAGAAAAGACAAACTTGGTCATGGTAGGGGAAGAGCGGCCCTGCGCCCTAACTCGAATGAGCATCTCTTGAAGTCGGAAACGGCTATGATGCAAGGAATTCATAGCCCATCCCTCTTAACCGAAGAACGGTGAGAATTGGTACGGAATTGTTAGTGCTGGCTCTGTAGCATCTACTAACGGCGACTGCGCGCGGCTAGCGGCTACATCCGAACGGCCTCGTCCTTGCGATGCACGAGAGTGCCAGCACAACCTGGGTGTCTGGACTACAGCCGAATTTGCAGCGCATCGACCTTAGCCAGCTCTCATGTTTCGAAGGGAGACCGAAGCATCAAGGGTCGGGCCTATGAGCTGACTGGAGGGCTTTCATGCAGCAGAGTATGCTGTCGAAGGTCCCTCGCCGACGCCGTGGGGTTTGCCAGGCTAGCCCATTCGCCCGTGGCTACGCCCCAAACTGAGGTTGCCACTCATAGCAGTGCCATTGAGATCGAATGACATGTCGAACCAAAGAATTATCTATATTTTCAGTACCTGTGGCTACATACTCAACTGGGTCGCACTGGTTGCACCCTCGTTGGGTGTCTGTGCGGACGTTCCGAGCCCATTGGTTCAGTTTTTTTGAATGAGACATCACGTATAGCCGCGCGCATCGGCCTTCGGCCGTTAGTTGAGGATTCACTTTGCGCTACATGATTTCAATGTGCCATGACTCTGCTGAGTGCTTCCAGTTCGGATTATTTGTGTTGTGGCTGCTTCATGGGCTCTGAATTCTAGGGGGAATCATCAAGGTGAGACACCCTAGTCTTCCAGGATGTTGCCCATTTCCCTGCAGTCAATTTGAAGATGAAATGAAATTTGATATTGATTTCATTCATGCTAGGGTCATCTTAAATGCTCATTACCCTCTGTATGACTGGTGATGGACTCCTGCCCATGTTAATGGATGTTTCCAACTAACCTCCAAAATATTTGCTCTGACATGTAGTGAACCAGACCTGTTCCAAGAGGTGATGTTGCATGAAGATGAGGAGCTGTTCATATGCCTTGCTGGGGTGGTTACACGGAGGGGTGTGTCTATCAAAATCGCAACTGTTGCTGTGCTGGGGAAGACCCCTGTTTCTTCCTGTACCAAACGCGCTGTAGTTTATTTAGAAAAAGAAACAACACACTGGTGCCGCAACACCACCACCACTCGCGCCTGTCTTAGGCTATTCACCAACCCGTCTGTAGTGCATTCTTTTTTTTTTTTTTTTTTTTTTTTTTTGAAGTATACATCCTCTTTCCTCCAGCCTGGGTTGCACATAATAGCACTACTGACTCAATAGCAAAAGGCACACGTCGTCATCCTTCTCTTCTCTTCAAGTCCTAGCCTTTTATCCTTTTCTCTCATCCTGACCACTACCAAGTATCATTATTGTGACAACAAATTTCTTGCGTTCATTCTTTTTAGACCTTGTCTATTGTACCACCTCGGATGCACACCTTGGCACCATAAAACCCAAGGGTTGCTTTTCTGGTGTGACACAACAAGCTGCCAAAGAACTGAGCACCGCCACTGGTTCCAGGGCTGTTGAGGTTGACCCCATTGCTCGCCCAAACAAAGGAAGCTCATCCTACAGACCGCCTCTCGGGCACGGAACGACGGGGAGGAATGCCACGGCTGTTCTCTGCCACGTCGAGGAGGAAACGCTCGTTGCGCAGCATCGCATTTGCTATCCATCAAGACCCCAGTGGTACGTCAACGTTTCAAAAAACGCCTTACAATGCATGCACGACCACCTGGACACGCCCCACTCCCCTGCGGCCCTGCCAGCGCAGACTCCACTGCATGTCATTTGGTGGTAGATCCCCCTGGATCAGTAGACTTTCCCATCTTCATATTTCCAGGACCAGGCTGGTAGGGCAAGACAGGAACAACTTCTGTCAAACCAAAAGAAACCCCCAAAAAAAAACTTGCCCATCATGCGGAAACTTATGTTCTCTCCGAAGTCTAATAAGCTGACGCGCAGCAAAGACTCATCCAGCCGTCCTGGAACTGCCGATTCCAACGTATCCCGCGCCTCCGAAGACTCGGCCAGGTCACCAAGGCCGAGCCTGAGCTCAGCTTCCCCTGGAATCACCAATGCCAGGAATGCCGGTCTAGACAGCATGACCACGCTAGATGCCAAGTTGCACCAGCCCATCCTGACCGATCGTCCTGCCACATCACAACCCAACGGCTCCAATGGCCTCACCCCTAAGCGGATGGCCTCAATACGACCCGTGAACAGCTTTGACGACGGTCCCATATTCTCGGCCAACACCTCCTTGGAGGCTTCGCCCTCGCTCACCAACGGCCGCTCAGATTCTGTGCTGTCGAGTTCCCCCAACAGCCAGGCGAGCATCATGTCGCCGTCCCTCGAAAAACGCACCTCGGACCAGAACGGTGCGGACCGGATACCAGCAGGCCGCTTGCGACCCAAGGTGTCTGCACAATACCTCCGCAACCTCAACGGCGACGCTCGAGAGCGATCCTTGAGCCCCAACGCGCCGCCACACCCTGCGACCCACGATAGATCCATCGATATACCACAAAGACAGAGCAGTATCGGGGGCGCGGAGCGGTCGGCAGCCAAGATGGGAGACACACAAGAAGAGGGGCCCGACGCCTCGGCGGGCAAGGCCGGGCTGGGAAAGACAGGCCGTGTGATGAATCGTCTCATCTCTGAGAACGAGGCATTAAAACGGGACCTCCAGATTGAGAAGCTGAGCTCCGAAGAGTCCAGACGAGAAGCCAAGCTGTTACAGGACAAGATGGACAGGATGATTGCCGACTATGAGAGTCGACTGCTGGAGGCGAACGTGACCAAGACCCTCCTATCCCGGAAAGAGCGCCAGGTAGAGAGCCTGCAGGCGGCGGTAGACCTCGAGAAGAAGAGGACGACAGATGCCCAGAGCAGGGAGCAGACGTGGAGGGACGAGATGGAGAAGACACGGGACGAGTCGACACGCAAAGTAGAGGAGGCCACAACACACTCGGCATTGATGGAAGGGCGTTACAACGCCATCAGCAGCCACTGGAAGGACCAGGGCGAAGAGGTCAAGCGTGCCATGACGAAGATGGGCAAGGAAATAGCCGACCTGCTCGACGCGAGGAGGAAGGACGACGAAAAGATCTCGACTTTGAGAGACCTCTGCGACCAACAGGACGGGAATATCAAGGAATTACTTCAGCAAAAGGAGGCTCTGTGGCGACAGTTCGAGGCGTACAAGAAAGAGCAAGAACATGCCCTCTCACACATCAAGTCAAGCGCAACTGAGAGGGAGGCCCAACAACAACAGATGCTGGCCGAGGCGAAGGAGGTGGTGGACAAACTCAAATGGGCGCTGAACGTCAAGAGCCAGGTTGCCTGGGCCAAATAAGCACAACGAACGAATTCCTCCTCCTCCTCCTCCCCACCCAGCAGCTATGTCGCCATAGCCTAACCGACCACTCACGAATTTCTGGCTGAAGCTGCTTTTCTTGATCCTCCTTCTTCCGATGTCAGACCTGTTGTGTCAGGATCATCATAGCCTCGTCGCTTTTCAGCATCAAGATGGAGATACCCTGAGCATTCAGAATACACAAGCCCATAGACAGTGTCACACACACACACACATACACATCTCCTTCAACAACTCTTTTTCGATACCATCATAATTCTCGATACCACTTTCATTCTTTACGATCTCATTAATCAAGCGGAAGCATTCTGGGCTACGAACCTGGCTTGTGATCTGGATACTTCGATTCACCTGCATGGCCTGGAGCATCTTGGACTAGGCCACCACATCTAAGCGGAGTTCCATGGAGTCACAGGTCATTCATCTGAGGGAGGATTTATTTTAAAGGGACAAAAATTTGCCATGGGACAATAGGGGAAATCTTGAAATTTGAGGGCCACATCAAACCACCCATGTGAGGTTTCTACCATCGATGCCTGCCTGTCTTGGATGTCAGTGGTGACATTCTCAGATGTACATTGAGCTCAGACTACTTCTTAGAGTCTCTTGTTGACGATGGCAAGAGGTAGAACAACAGCTAGTACGGAAGAACAGAAAGGCACAGATGAGACTAGAACGGCAGGACTTGGTCAAATACTTGTTTCCATTGTTGCAACCCAGCTTGCCATACCCTTCAAGATGTTCCATGAATGATTATTGCCGAGAACCATCTAGGTCACTCGTCCCTATTGTTCCCTATCCTCTATGGCTTGAGGCTTGAGAATATTTCAGGTGGTGCTGCAGCCTGGACTGGACTGCTCCTTGACTTAAAGGGCCATGTGCCAAAGAGCAGATTCAACAAAACACACAACATAGCAAATAGCACCCAGATTGTGTTTTCCAGAAACTCCTGCAGGCAGCAAACAGTCTACTTTCGTGGTTGGGCTCCAGGCCCAGCAAATGCACCAAATACTGATTATAAAAGCCCACCTACTTGTATGTAAGTACCCAGGTACTTACTTAGTACCTAGCGTGCCTTCCTCCTCCCACTCCTTCCTCCCCTTTCTCTTTCACATCACTCCTTCTGTCTTCTCCCCTCTGTCCTTTCCAAGTCAGCCCGGGAGATTCTCTGTTCTTGACATTTCCAAGTGAAGAGATCTGCCAGTCGTCAAAGTCTGGTAAGTCTCCAAAACTTCACCTGCACGAGGATAACAATCACCAACATTTTGTATTCATATCAATTCTCTGCAATGTCTTCCCCCTTTCAAAGCCTACACCCAGTAGTTGCAGGCTTTGTTTGACTGTTTCCCACCATCCTGCCCTTGGACACTGCATCAGCAACATTAACAACGCGTTGCTAGCCTCTATACAGAGATCGACGCGTCTCCCCCTCCCTCAACCCCCTTCCCCTTCCCCTTCCCCTCTCTTCCATTACTCGACGCGTCAGTGCCTCCCTATAGCATCCTGGATGTGTTATACTTCCTTTTTGACAAAGACTTTAGCTGCTGACCTTGCCATACACCAGCTGTAGGACACCCGACATCCACCATGGCCTCAGAGCTGCCCATTCGAATGGGGCCCCATATGGGCATGTCAGCTCGCACCACAGCTCGCACTGCAGCTGCTGATGGGAGCACCGAGTATGTTGACTTCTTCCTGGCCAGTATGTGGTCTTGGACAGAGAGCGGAGCCGCCAAGGTCATCAACGAGTTGGAGGACCTCAACCTGGTGAGTTCAGCTGATTTCCCATGCCATTCTACCCCTACTCCATCCCCTGATCTTTGTACCTCTGGACGTCCTCACGTTCTGTTGTCTCCTTGTCCAGTGATGCTCCAAATGCTGACCCACAGGAGATTGCTGCCTCATTTTCCTATGATGAGAAGCTCGGCTGCTTCGCGATCCGTTGCCACAGGGATGACCAGGCGGTCATCCAAAAGCGGTTCCGAAGCTTTCTGGGCCAGGTCGAAGCCGAGATCAAATTGGAGCGAGACCCAGTCTCTGGCGAAGCGCTGCTGGGTGACGACCACCCACTCGTCCGGCCACTGAAGTCCATTTTGCCACCTCCCCCCACCCCTGTTCGTGCTGCGAGCGCTCATGAGGATAACCGGTATATGTCGCTCGAGGTTCCAAAGGAGCTCCACAAGTTCTCCCATGTCGTCGCCTGGCAAGACCTTCAGTCAAGATCTCAAACCTTCCATACCCGTTTCATCTCGGAACCGGAACAGAAAGCCATTGAGGAGGCATCTGGTGTCGAGATGGTCTTCGATCACGATCAGAAAGTCATCTTTATCGGCGCCTCGTCCGGTCACGCAGCAGACCTTGCCAAGGCTAGACTGACTGCGCTTCTGCAAGACTTCCTCGCCAACAAGGGCAAGTCGGTCTCGCATGTCTTCTTTGTTGAGTCGGTCTTTCGCTGGAGCGTGGACATTCGGAACATCATGGATATTCATCCCCAGATGAGACGTTCGACGATCCTCGACTTCTGGACTTTTGGTCATATCGACCAATACTTTACCGGCATCGTATGCTGTCTTCGAATCTGCCAAGATGATCCATACAAATCGGCGCACCCGAATCAACTGTGGTCGTTCTTTGGGCCCAGGGCTCGCAACATTTTCGCCGGGCGGCACCCCCAGCGCCAGGCCCAGCTCTTTGAGCGCCACAACATCGCCACGTGTCTTCCTACTCGGCACCAGGCTCCCAGCGATATCCACGACTGGCTCATCGATATATCTGAGCCGAATACACAAGTGACAACCTTTGGCGCTGCTGCCTTCCCTAGCACTGTTCCATTGGGTTTAGACGCTGTCGAGTCTCGGGCACATGAGCAAGACCACTCTTCATTCCACAACGAGCTCGATCAACATGCTCAGACTTCTCTCATCGACCTCCAAGAGGAAATTCCAACCTCTTTCATCAGTATTCGAGAGGATGCGCTGATACCGCATGTCGACCTCGCAGCCGAGAACGGCCCTCTGATTTCTCTCGGCACGAGCGTATCAACACCGACCACTACCGCAGCACCTTCGCTGCTCGATCAGCCTGATTATATCCTCCACGACCCCAGCTCGAATCTACAGCGGGCATTGCAGCCCTCGCGACGGACCATAACTGTGCCGAAGCCAATCTCTCTTCCTCGAGTTACGAAAACTGAGCATGTCGTTACAGCAGCGACTGAGTTTGATGGAGAGGCCGGAAGATTCGTTACTTCTGTGAAGGAGATGTTGCAGCCTCTGAAGCGGAAGTCCGGCGTGGTCAGCCTGCGTGCTGAGTTGGGCCGGTTCTACTTGCGAAGAGTGCCGCCCAGTGGCCAGGCACAAAACAAGCAGTTCGAGCCAGCCGACGGATGGGGCGTCGAGGAACTTCGCAGCTCCCTGGACTCCCAGCCTCACTTCTTCACGAAGGCGCTTTCGTACTGGGGAAATGATGCCGATTTCATCGCCTCGATGACGGTACCAGGAACGAGCGAGAAGATGTGGAAAGAGATTTCCAGAAGCACTTTTCTCGATTTTCACTTCTCAGGCCCGGTTGCCCAAGGACAGGATAGCTTTGAGAAGGTGCACCCGGGAAATCTTCTCGAGATCAATGCTGGAGACTGCACTTGGAATGTATGCGAATGGGATAATACGTGCGGCGAGGTTGCGGTCCACTGCCTCGCCCAGCACTGGGATTTTAGGGCACGCCTCTCGCGAGATCACTCCATCGAATCCAAAGCGCACTGGGCAGCATTTACTCAAGCACTGCTCGACAGTCTCAGGGTGACCTCGTGGGACCTGGACTTCCAGTACAAGTTTGACGAGGCTCCAGTTGCAGCCCAGCATGCACCACCCATCGTTATCAACAAAGCCAGGGTTCGGCAGGTTTGCCGCCTGCAACACCAGGACGGCAAAACCTTCCTGGATGTCACCCGCATGCTGCCCACGAAGCCCATTGACCTCCGGGGCAACTATTGTACCGTGAAGTGTCTCACGGGCAACGAGCCCTTTACAGCAGACCAACCTAAGACAGGATTGATCTCACAGTGGTACGAGGCCTCCATCTCCTCCGTCGGACTTGAAGAGGCCTTGAAGGAAAACGAACATATGGTTCCAGGTGACGAGGCCCAATGGACCGTCGACCAGCTTGAGAAGGACGGCGTCTTCGCAGACCTCTACCACCGTACTGCAGACACGGTGAAGAGAATCAACGGCGTCGGTGTCGAGTGTGACAACGGAATCGAAGAGAGATTCTGGAAGAAGCAGAAGCAGCAGCAGCAATCTCAATCTCCGGGACCGAAAGGTTCTGGCAAGGGATACGCTTATTAGTGGCGTTCACGATGTTCAGGCCAGACGGGCTTTGATGTTGGGCAGAATCACTGCCAACAGGGCAGTTTTGAAAGGGGGGTTGCTCGCTCGACTCGCAACTGGATCACAGGTCATCTCACCTGACTCTGATGTCTCGAGAGTCAACATGAGATTTGCGAATACCTTGACCAGGAAGCAAGACATGTAAAAATAAAAACAAAAAAGGTAAAGAAAACAAAGGTCGCTAGTTGAGCACTGTTGGTCCAGAGGGACATCTCTATGATCAACTATCGGGCTGTTTGCGAGGATGAACCGCCGCCCACTGGGCTAGTTTATCTCCATAGGCTCTCAAAAGAACAATGATCGATGCTTTTATTTCTCCTGTTCGTGTTTCTCAGAACAAACATCACGTTGACAAAGTTTCCAGGAGAATAAATATTACTGGACCTCTCATCCACCCATGTGTTTGGTGCCTCTGGTGACTTGGTGGGCTGTATACTTAAAGCAAAGAAATCCCCACGAAACCTATTGGAGGCACAAGTAGAAAACCGACCGGTTGAAGGAGAAACACGCCGCGGAAGCTCAGAATACAATGCCTCGAGATATGTGAATGTTATGAGTCGCCTAGTGATGTTGATCTTAGAGGCGAGGTTGTGGGTAAAGTCCCGTTGGGTCAGACCCATGTTGAGGTGTACAAGGCGGCGGTTGGCCTTGGGTGTAACACAGCTACGGTGTGGTTTTCTCGTCGGCCGAGGTGGTTGAGCCGGTATGGGATGATAATGACAATAATGATGATGAAAGCGCGAGGCGCCACAGCGTGGACGAGGGCGGCATCGAGGATTGCGGTGGGTTTGACGAGATCGGAGGGTCAGGATGAATCAGGACGAGACGGGCAAGCCGGCTCCTCGGGTGTTGTCGAAGGGGGTCTGGCAAAGGGGGAGAGCACCGGACTCGCTACGCTGCGAAGGATGAGTAGCACGCTAGCTCGCCCGCTTGGCATATTCAAGTAGTCTGTGCAGTACAAGTGAGGATATGGCGACGGGGGGTGGGATCACGAAGTGACAGCCAGACCTCACTCGTCCACCTGACAAGAGAGACTGGCTGCCTAGAGGTACAGTACAGTGTATGCACGTTGAGATGGAGGGTCATTCGAGAACTACATTCCAAGCCAGGACAGGACGTGGACGGTGCAAGATGACGGGACAGGAGGAAGGGAAAGATGATTCAGGGCATATTGGCCATGAGCACTCGTTCATATTCTTCTCGGGAGAGGTTGTTTTGATGCTATGCACCATCATAATATGTACATAGTAGCCTTGTACTATGATAGAGGCGGCTTCCAAGGAGGATCGCTGTATGAGTTTGCCAAGAGGCCGCCGCACATGTACATGCACATGCACATGCACATCGAGGTGAGCCATTTTGCAAACTCGGAGGAAAATGGCATGCCGGGAAGGGGGGGGGGAGGTGAGCTAAGTTCTCCCCCACGGACGACGATAAGAGGGTACCCAGTTAATAACCGTACATTACTACATACTGTATGTGCTATGTCATATATACTTTGTGCCCAACGTTGTTGACGTCGCCACCCAATATTTTTTTCAGCTGAACAGACATGTGAGCCTTCCCCCCCCGCCCCCCTCACTGTATACGAGACGACAGGGTAATTCGGCAGTGACTTGAGGCTTGCAGGCTGTTCAATACACACCACTGGATCGGTAAGCCCGTAGCAGCGACGGTGGATCGCGCTGACGACGACGAGGTGCTTCGGCAGATTCTGCCGTGGGAGCGGGAGTCGGAATGCAGCCCAATCGGGTGTTGGTCGACAGCTCTCTCTGGGGTGTTGTGTGCGTGTGCGTGTGCGTGTGCGTGTGTGTGTGTGTGTGTCTCAAGAGAATCGATGGTAACTTACTCATCTACCATTGTTCTCTTTTCCCCCCCCCTCCTGTTTCGTTTTATCCTCTTTTCCCATGATGTTATGTGCATTCTGGTTTGCGTTGTCGCACTTCCCAGCCCTCTTGACCCATTTGAGACGATGACGGTAAGAAAACAGCTAGGCCGTACCGAGGAAGCGGTTAGAGCCGTATGCAGATCCCTGTCGGGTACATTCCGAGCTTACGCTATGGGCCTCTCGCTCTTGTTGATCACTCACCCCCAACGGCCTCGGCAAGACGGCCGATTTTTTTTTTTATAACCTTTTTATCTCTTCTTTTTTTTTTCAGTGGCTAGGCGAGGAACTTGACCGCGCATGGATGGATGGATGGCTGGGTGGAGCGGATGCTGGCAAGAGCAGCCCACCCATGCTTGCATCCACCGCACCACACCACTGCAGACGCGGACTGCCGCTAGCGCTAGCTTGCAGTATCCCGCCCTCGATATGCGAGCTCTCTTTCGTGTCGGGACGAGGCGACACGCCAAGTGAGGACGATGGTAGAGATGTCGCAGGCCAAGAAGGCTGGTGAGGAGAGGGCCAAGGGCCGAGACCCCTTCCCAAAGTTCAAGGTCAAGCGCAAATTCGAGTCCCACGAACACGGATCGAACCCCTCTAGATAAGGTCAAATAAAAATGCAATCAATGAGAGGCGTCTGGCGCCATGCCTGGTATCATCTGAGACGTGAGTGATAAGTGAACTGGCCCGTGTGGCCCCTGTCGCCGAGCATGTCCCATGCCCCCAATTTGGTTGGTTTTTTGGGTGGTTTTTTTTTTTCCCCCTCTCCCCGCCCCCCTTCCCTCTCTCTTCCTCGCCCTTTCTCTCTCTTCTCTCTCGCTTTCTCTATGCGGTACGGACCACTTGGCAATGGCTCGGTGATTACGACTCCATCCAGGCATGTCTTCCATCATTAATGCTACTACGCTCTGGATATTAAGTGAGGAGGATTGTCCCGCATGGAGTAGGCAGGTACTAGAGTAGGCTTTAGAGGGTGGGAAGAAAGAAAAGAAAAGAAAAAAAAAGAGATGACAAGGAATGGCAATTCGCCCTGGCGGATATAATAAAGCAAAGATGGGATTGATAGTCGCACATGAAACAGAATGCATCATCCCACCTCTATCTGCGCTGTGATGCCATTACCACCATTCTCTCATCCCAATCTTGTACCCAGTCGGTGCTACCATAGTACCGTCCCATTATGCCCGCAACCCAAGACCATACCATGCCACGCCAGTGCCATCGTGGTCCCCCCCTCAAACCTGCCCCTCCCCCTTCGCCTCCCCTCCCCTGAGCCGCCTTTTGCCCTGTCTGTGTATTATAGTACCATACATAGTGGTCATAGTAGTTACGAAAGGGTGTGCCAGAGGCGCAGGTCTGCTGTCGTCGGCATCACGGGGGCGAGAGACCTCGATGGAGCATCATGGAGAACCTCCTCCCCACCTGGGCCTGGCAAGTAGCGGCATCGCCTGGGTCTCCCTGGTTATGAACCAGGCCTGTAGAGCCGTGCGTGCCGGTCTGGACCAATCAGGGGTATCAATTCCCATCCCCAGGTCTCCCGTCTGGAGCTCTCGACCTGCAGCGAGACAGGCACCCAGCCCCCTGTATCCCTGTCTAGCTCGCCCATCCGCTATCGTGAGGTTTCGGTGACCTTTTTCCCTCCGGTCCTGCCCTTCTCTTCTGTTGTCCGGCCGCCTTGGGTCTGCTTGTCTCGGTTTTTGTATTGTTGTGTACATAGTAACTTTGGCAGGCCCCTTCCCTTCCCCCGCCCTCCTCGAGGAATAAATTCTTGACTGCTGCCCTCCATTGCCGTGTGAGAGACCTGTCGCACGTTCTTTCCTTCCTGAGAGAGGTCCTGCAAGCTCGCTTTTCCATCATCTTTTTGGTGACGACAATAACATCCCAACCTCGCCTTTTTTTTTTCTCCCTCTCCTTCTCCCACCCCCCCGCCTCCACAACAAACAAATATCTGTCTCCCTCCATCCGTACAACAACTCCGTTTACCAAGCAGTCATACACTTTGGCCTTTGACTCATCTCGTCTTCGAGCTTGTCATTAGCAGACAAACACCAGATAAAAAAAACCACAACCTCGACATCCCGTCACATCCGTCCACCCGTCTCAACAGTCACAATGCGCTCCGTCACCGCAGTCGTCGCGCTTTCTGCGCTCACCATGGTCGCCGCCCAGAACTCGACCGAGTTCACCATCGATGTCAGCGAGGTCACCGATACTGAGCGAAGTAAGTAGAGCGATCCATACTCCCGCCGTCTCTCCATAGTCCTGCCCGCTCTCTCGAGGTACGATCATCTGCTCACCCTGGACAAAAATAGACACCTGGTGCATAGCTCAGGAGAACACCTGCAGCGAGCTCTGCGACAACGACCCCATCGGCAACTCTTGTGACTACGTAGGTCCAGTCCGATTGCTCTCCATGACCATGTCCGACCTACCCGGGCCGCATTGTGTTGGCTGACGCTGTTACATATACAGACCACTCTTGACTACTACTGCACCTGCCAGAACGGCAGCGAGCCCGGCCTGCAGTACTACACCCAGACCATCGATACCGTAAGCTGCAGCCTGTCTCTAAACACCGTCTCTTTTGTCTCCCTGCCTGCTAACCCGCTGCGTACCAGTTTGTCTGCGAGCAAGCCTACAGCGACTGTACCGTTGAGTACGAGAACGACCAGCAGGCGCAGTCCAACTGCACCACCAGCATCAAGGACCACTGCGGTACCCTGGACGCTGCCGACGCCAGCACCGGCTCGTCTACCACCAGCTCTGCTGCCTCCTCCGGCACTGTTAGCGCCACTGGAAGCTCTACCTCCGGCTCCGCGACTGCTGCCACGTCCTCGACCTCCACTGCCGGCGCTGTTCCTACCAACATCCAGATGGCCGGTACCGGTGCCGCCGCCGCCGCTCTTGGCCTGCTCGCCTACATGCTCTGAGGCAGGGGCTGCGCTCGACCTGGCCAGATCATGATCGGCCGCTTGGACTTCGAAAGCCTTTCTGCTTCTTGTACAGAGATTAGATACGGCATGGCACCTGCACTCTCGGCCCGATCTCTAGTGGCCGGATTGTTTGTGGTGTGCTTATGCATACAATTTTTCCCACGATGGCCAGCCCACCGATACCCCGGGCGGCCTTAATAATACTTGACGAGAAGACGATGGATACCTACCTGCTTGACGATACATGCGCGAGACGAGTCACTTGGGAGCCGCGCAGAGCTTGTGCGAGGAACAGACCCCTTCCACGTCGTGCAAAAGTGGATGACGTTCTCCGTGGTTGACCGGCAGCAGGCGAATTGGGGGAGGGGGAGGGGAGGGTTCGTGTTATACATTAGTTAGGAGTATTAGGAATGGACTTGGCCTGGATCTTTGGACGAGGGCTCTTTCCCGACAAACATCCATCTCGCTCCCCTTTGAGCTCTTGTGTGCTTGATTTGATCAGTCCGTTGAACCTGGTCTGTCGTCTGACGTTATCCTGTGGCCAGAGCTGCAACCCAAGATATGGGTGATTAAGCGTCTGACATGCTGATGCTGCACCCGGCAGAATGGGTGTGTACAGCCGAACCGTAGCACAGATCCTCATGCGCCGCGTTTTCTGATGCCACAAGGGCCAGTCGTGCGAGGGCTCTGTAGATGCTGTGGCTCTCGTTGCTCCATGAGGATGAAGCTCCCGTCCACAACCGCACAATCACCTACGAAGTACCACTGTGTTTGCCTTGACACCGCTCACACAAGCTGAAATCCAATTAATCTAATGGGTACATGTCTCTCATCACACCTCGGCCAACAAATACAACAAATAGAAAAAAAAATCAAGGGTAGTTACAGCAGAGTCCATAGATATATATATATATGTATGACCTTGTGTCCATGTAGTGTACTTGTCTACTATGTAGGTCTACTATGTGTTTATCTCTCTTTGGCATGCTGATCGTTTCTGAGCTTTGATGTCGAGTCAGGCCGTGCATGCTATCTAGGCCTGGAGGGGATCTGCACTCTGTGCAACACCGCTGAGTATCAAAACATGGGTCGGATGGGGGACTCATCGCCCAAGGAGTCCCAAGGACACATGACCAATACTCGGGATGCAGTATATACTGCCGAAGAAGGGTTTTGCCAATGATGGCTTCTTCATCTTCATCATCATCATCACCATGAATCAATTGCTTATTTATGATGAGGATATATAATACATTCCATCTGGAACGGCAAATTTCCGGCGGCGCTCGAATCTGCCACAGCAACCCAAAACCTGACTGGCGCTATTGGGCTTGGCGACCTCCCCAGGCCGAGTGGAAGCCGCCGTGGTCGAGGTTGGGGACCCTCTGTGGCAGCGGTCATCCAATGAGCGGTGTGGCCATTGGCATTTCCTCTGGGCGGGTACCTTAGATCTGACGCTGCGCCAGAACGTGGCCTACAACCAGCTGCTGAGAGTACATGTGCAGTGGTGCTGCCCCGCACTTGGGGGGGAGGACAGAGCCCCTGGCCTTGTTTTACCCCTGACACTCAGCCCGCCAGCGCAACCTGAACCTCGCTCACCCTACCCTTGGACCAGAGCTCCCTTTCCCCCCTACCCGCCCACATCCCATCCAAGCAAATAACCCATTTCGTCCTTCTCTATCAACAACCCCTTCGACACGCAGTCTCGATTGTCCACGACCCAATTGCGCGTCGCGCAGACAGCTGCTGTTATTTTGGCTCCTCAACCCATAAACCCCCCTCTTCAGACCGCAAACATGCACGGAGAGGTGAGTTGCGCCCAGTAAACAAAGCTCCCCTCTTGCGCTTGTCTCGATCTGTCTCGATCCAAACAAACCGGCCCTCGCCCCGCTCCCGAGGTCAACAACGGCCCCCCCCCCTATTTCCCACAACACACGCGGGACGGTTTGGTCGCCTAATGGCCACCATCGCGAGCAGGTCACCCAAGATCGCCCCTGGCGGCCTTTTGTCACCTCGACGTCCATACGCAGCAGCTTCTCGGCAAGGCCGTTGAGCGTGGACACGAAGGGGGGGGGGGGAGGAGGGTGTGAGAGAGAGATTGAGAGAGAAGAGACCAGATGCGATCCGTTGTCTAGCTTCCCCAGCCCCTTGTCACCACGAGGTGCTATGGATATCTCGACATCGAAGCCGCCAAGTGCACCACCACCACCAGCAGCCACCCAACCCCTACGCACAATTCATACCGCAATGCAGGATCAGATCAGACAGCCTCTGCTTTTGGATCGAGATATTGACTATGTCATGATAGGTCCTCCACCTCCACCTGGGCCAGGCTGGTACCCAGCTTGGTAACAGTGCCTGGGAGCTGTATGTCCCGCCGCCCCCCTACACAAGACATACATACGCCTTGGCTGCTCACGGCTGACACCCTGCGTTCTAGCTACCTCCTCGAGCACGGCCTCGGCCCTGACGGCCGTCCTGACCCCAACGTCAAGGACATCGGCGACCCAGGTTCCTATGAGACCTTCTTCACCGAGACCAGCGGCGGCAAATACGTGCCACGGTCCCTCTTCGTTGATCTCGACCCGTCCCCCATCGACGAGATTCGCACCGGTGGCTACCGCCAGCTTTTCCACCCCGAGCTGCTCATCAGCGGCAAGGAGGATGCCGCCAACAACTACGCCCGTGGTCACTACACCATCGGCAAGGAGATGGTTGACAATGTCATTGACCGCATCCGACGTGTTGCTGGTGAGTAGAAGGAACCGACGGAGAGAGGTCATGAGTGTGGAGGATACTTGGGAAGGGGCCCGGGGCTGACAGGAATTGATGATAGATAACTGCAGCTGTCTGCAGGGCTTCCTGGTCTTCCACTCCTTCGGTGGTGGTACCGGCTCTGGTTTCGGTGCCCTCCTCCTGGAGCGCCTGTCCGCCGACTACGGCAAGAAGTGCAAGCTGGAGTTCGCCGTCTACCCGGCCCCTCGTGTCTCGACTGCCGTCGTCGAGCCCTACAACGCCGTCCTGTCGACCCACAGCACGATCGAGAATTCGGATTGTACGTTCCTCGTGGACAACGAGGCCGTCTACGACATCTGCCGTCGCAGTCTGGACATTGGTCGCCCGAGCTACGAGCACCTCAACCGCCTGATCGCCCAGGTCGTCAGCTCCATCACCTCCTCCCTGCGTTTCGATGGTGCGCTCAACGTCGACCTGAACGAGTTCCAGACCAACCTCGTGCCCTACCCTCGTATCCACTACCCTCTGATCAGCTATGCTCCGGTCATCTCGGCCAGCAAGAGCTCTCACGAGAGCTTCAAGGTCCACGACCTGACCTTCCAGTGTAGGTTTCTGACCACCACCCCCTTGAGGACTCGAGGACTCTGTGTGTGTGTGTGTGTGTGTGTGTGTATGTGTGATGCGAACTGACACCTGCCTTAGGCTTCGAGCCCAACAACCAGATGGTGGTGTGCGATCCTCGTAACGGCAAGTACATGGCGGTTGCCCTGCTGTACCGCGGCGATGTTGTCCCTCGCGACTGCAACGCCGCCGTTGCGGCTCTCAAGGCCAAGGCCTCCTTCAACCTGGTCGAGTGGTGCCCTACTGGATTCAAGATTGGTATCAACTACCAGAAGCCCGTGGCTGTTCCCGCCGCCACCCCGGCCGACGGCGGCCTGGCTTCCGTTGACCGATCCGTGTCCATGCTGTCCAACACCACTGCCATCGCCGAGGCGTGGTCCCGCCTCGACAACAAGTTCGACCTCATGTACAGCAAGCGCGCCTTCGTCCACTGGTATGTTGGCGAGGGTATGGAGGAGGGCGAGTTCAGCGAGGCCCGTGAGGACCTGGCTGCCCTCGAGAAGGACTACGAGGAGGTCGCAGCCGACTCGTTCGAGCCGGATGCCGAGGATGCCGAGTACTAAGCTACCCATGGCGATCTACTCCCTTCTCCTCTCTTCGCTGCGGGTTGGATCTTGTGGAAGCAGAGCGGTGGGAGTTTATGTGTGTTTTTTCCCCCTCCCCCAAAGAAAGGAGGAACTTGCGGAATACCACTTGCGTGTAGTTGACAAGAAGGACTGGATTGAAGGCCCGGCTGGTTGAATTTTGGGCTCGCCCCTTGAGAGAATTCATAGCAGCTACTGAATGAAACCAAACAATGTGGATAATGCAGACAGTTATATACATGAGCCCTCTTGTTCTTTTTCTTCTTTTCTTTCTTCTCTTCTTCCACTTCTCCCCCCCACGGTAAATTTTAATCATTGAGCGAATGATGAACAACATATTCCCAAGTAGTGCAAGCACACAAGATTCAGCAAGCATGGTTTTTTTTTTTTTTTGTAAACTAATTGAGATGGAGGGAGATTGTCCTCCCTAAACAAAGAATCCGGTTCATATTCAGTCAGAAACGAGCTGGTGTGTGTATCATAACATCATCATCTGGGTGGGTTGGGGGGGGGGGTCTTAAGACCCCTCCATAAATTCCCAACAACAACAAGAAGAAGAAGGGGGAAGGGGAGTAAAAATCGAGTTCATCGTGTACTGCGTGTGTGGTATTGAAGCGAGAAAGATGACCAAACTAAAGCAACCAAAAAAAAAAAAAAAATAACCACCAAGTTTAAGCAATTTGGTTCATACGCAAGTTGAGCCAACATAACTAATCACCGACCGGCCCAACGCGTTTCCCAGAGGGGAGAGAGAGAGAGAGAGAGAGAAAAGAAGAGCAAGGAGATTTGGGGGGGGGGGGGGGGGGGGGGCGGGGGGGGCGAGAAAAAAACCCAACCGCTGGGTGTGCCTGTATTTCCCCGGCCCGCCCCGGCCCGGGGGGGGTGTGACAAAAGGGGGGGGGGGGGGTTGGG
>JACWQW010000202.1:0-30685 GCA_014849355.1 Cryphonectria radicalis
CCCCCCCCCCCCCCCCCCCCCCCCCCCCCCCCCCCCCCCCCCCCCCCCCCCCCCCCCCCCCCCCCCGGATACAAATCTCCGAGGAAGAGGAGCAGCAGCAGCAGCGAGTACTGAGCTGGCATGACCCCATCCACAAATTCTATTTGTTTCCTGGCAAATCCTCAGAATGATGTAAGAACCCATGCAGCCTGCATGCATGCTGTAACCTGCCATGGTACTTGCTAACGTATGGCTCAGAGCATGACTGTAGCGCGAGAATGGCGAGGCGAGGCGAGGCTGAGGCTGAGAAGAGAAGGCAAGATGCTCTGCTGCAACCTTGGTGATATCTTCCCCACCTCTGACCAACAACAGCCCACCTTTTCTCACCCACTGGATCCGGTCGAGATTTCCGATCTTAAACGGGGTGCATGTCCTTGCCGAAAGACGATCCACAGCATGCGTTTCTATATCCCAAGGACCAAGATGACTGCCGAGACGGAATGACCTCTGCAGTGGCCATCTGTAGTCCCACCTCATCCCCTCGAGATACAGATAGCCCAACCTCCAATGGGATAGTTTCCAATGCTATGACCTCCTGCAGGATCACGCTGCCTGCCCTCTTGGGGGTAGTTCCCCAGAAATCCTACCACGGGATTGCTCCCTTGGCCTCTGGCCTCTGGCTTCTGTTGTTGCTTGCCATCTTTCCTTGGAAGCTTGGTCTGGCTACCAGGCACAAACATCCTGATCTGAATCACAGAAATCCCAGCTGCGATCGAACTGGGCACAAATGAACAAGCCCACTCCGAGGTCCTCTAGTCGGTCATTCTCCGCCTCGAAACCTTGCGCTATGCTGAGTCAAACATTCCCAGCCTTTACGTATTACGACGAGGCAGGGTGTCTGAGCCCCGGCCGCTTGCGAGGGGGAGGATCGGTGGCAAGTCGATCCCTGGATCAACTGACTATTCCCGAGAACTGTTGGTGCCTCTTGACGATCTGTGTGAAACGCCTCAAAAAGAGAAAGGAGAAGAAGAAGAAGAAAAAAAAGGAAGAGGCCCTTTCTCTTCTGTCATGGGTTCCTATGTACATAGTAGTCATAGCAGGGCTGTCTAGTGTACGGAGAGAATGCGAAATTGGATCCAAATACCTTTTCGTTTTTTTCTTTCTTTCTGGCCTGTGATGGTCGTCAGTTTCGGAGAAGAGACCCACGCAACAAGTCATGGATACCACCACGAGGTTGGGCGCAACACGACCATCCGGCTATGGACTTGTGGGCTGATTGCAACGGCCAAGTCTCTCTGCTCCTTGGCAGAAAGTGAGAGAACATACTCGGTGATGACGACGCAGGCATCAAGAAAATACCTCGCGGTGGCCGAGAAGGGATTGTGCGAGAAAGTGACAGCTGACGACGGGAATAAGAAGAACACCGGAGATGGATGACGGACGACAGCTCGGTGACGGCCCAGTTGATTGGCAGGTAAGCAATAGTCTGCCGCCTCCTTGGCCAGCCACCCAACAACTCAGCCAGCCTGGGGAGGACGACGCTTTTTGCGGCTCTCACCAGCTTACCTGCTTAGGACTCAGGACTGCGCCCACAGGGCAGGACAAACAAATGCAGCATCTCCTCTCTCTCTCTCTCTCTCTCTCTCTCTCTAGGCAGACGCTCGCTAGAGGAGAGAGAAGAAGCAGATCATTTCTGCCTTTTGATCGACGGGAGCGCACCCAGGTACGGTGACATTGGCCAATATAGATAGAGTTTGCCGCTATTTGCTGCACTTTGCAGAGTACTACACACCATAAACAAGCCAGAGTTCGTATCGATCGAAGTCATGCAAACAAGGGCCCTCACCACACAAGCGGCATTGAATCCCTGCTGTGATCTACAACCCCCTGCCGCGACACAAGGACCAACCCACTGGGTGCCCCCCCTCCAAACACTAACCCCCCCCCCCCAAAACACCCCAAAAACGAACCCCACATGCTGACTACACAAGGGCCATGGGTACTGTGACACAACCGCTGCAGGGGGCACCGCAAGTTCCAGTTGACCTCACCCCATCATCGTGAGGCTGAAGAAAGGCGCCCATTTCAGTACGGTACTATACCACACTTACTGCACTTGCATACAGCCTTGTGTGTGTCCATACCTACCATTTTCTATCCACACACGCAGACACACACACACAGAACCCTTTTTCACGCAAGGCAGGCAGGCAGGCGCTCAGACTGTCATCGGGCAACACGACCCCCCGCCTATTGACACGATCTCTCCCCACCTCAGGGCGGATTCCCACGGGCTCGTCATCCTCCCTCCCCTTTTTATTCCCCCCCAATCTTTGCGCTGTCAGACACGTGTCATATCGACACCACCCTGACTGATCCTCAAAGCCCATTCACTCCGATCCTCGATCCATCATTCCCCCTCCCCCCCCCCCCCTTCGATTCATCATGTCAGACACGTTAGCATCATCACCAGCAGCAGCAGCAGCGGAGGGGCCGCAGCAGCAGCCAGGGCCCCTCAACTACGTCCTCGGCTTCACCCTCGTCGGCATCGCCTGGGGCCTGACTACCCCCTTCATCCGCCGGGCGGCGCGGGATCACCACCCGCCGCCCCACCCGGTTCTAGATTCCGATGCCGTCCGGGCCAGCTGGCTCAAGTCCAAGGTGTACGGTGCCTTCTTTGCCGTCGTCGACCTCCTCCGCAACCCGCGCTATGCCGTCCCGCTGCTGCTCAACCTGACCGGGAGCGTATGGTTCTTCCTGCTGATCGGGAAGGCGGGTGAGTCTCTTCTGCCTATGCTTTCATTTCGTTTCTTCTCGTCGTGCTTTTTTTTTAATTTATATATATATATATATACTTTTGTGGGTGGACGAGATGACGATGACGATGGTGATGCTGACGGTTCTCCGATATCCAGAGCTGAGCTTGACCGTTCCCATCGTCAATACGTTGGCGTTCCTGTTCACCGTTCTCGGTGATTGGTGGGTGGACGGTAAGGTTATTGATCGAGGTATGTCTCCCCCCCTTCCCCTTTCCCCTCCTTTCCTGTTTTGATCATAAATCCTCTTCACATTGCGAGACTGAGAATAGATCTCTTAGGTACAATGGTGGGAATGGTACTGTCCCTAACAGGTATCGCGTTGTGTGTATACAGCAAGAATACATAAGAGGATGTGCTTGCTCAGACATTTTTTGTTGCATATTCTGCATTGTTGGAAATAGCGGCGTGCAAGGTTAGAATTTTTAGAGAGGATAGATCTCAGGTAGCCACCAATCTTCCTCGTTCCAGATACTATATTACATCTTGTTATATCGGCTTTTCCGTTACTAGTATATTCTGTTCTCGGAGTGATCGAGCGGTCCCGCCGATGGAACACTTGGTCGGTACCAAAGAAATTTTACAAAACAGACGTTCGGTCCAATCTATCAAGGCTTAAACACCTTTTCTCCACCGTCCTCATCTTGACTGGGCGCAGGCACAGTGAGTTCTCAATGATATGGATGAGTAAGGCGAGAACTACTTATCCATATTTGAGGAGCATCTCAAACATCATATCTGCGGGAGGTCAAAAATTGTGCCTCAAGACCTTGCCAAAAGTGGACAATAGCTATAGACATACCACAATGATTCATGTTTGACCACCCAGAAATGGGGGAGGCGGGGGGGGGGGGGTATCTAGGCATCATCCATCATAGATGTTTTCTCTAACCATTTTACTTCTTTACCATATCACCCTTGTGATATAACTTTGCTCCCGTTTTGTGGTATATAAAGCCAGGGATGCTGCTCTTTGACTACATTTTAAAGAGAAAAATCTTTGAAATGAGAGGTCCATTCCAAGAATCCAAGTACTCTGTCCAACTACCTTCATCATCAAAGTTCCTCCTCCGCAGGCTGGTCTGCTACATTCATCCCACTATCTCGCAACCTCCAGTCCAAAGAAGGGAAGAAAAAAAGAAAGAAAAAACCCGAGATTCACCACCAGCCGGCCGCACAGCCGCAACTTACATCTGCTGTCCAGAACATACAAGAACGCCCGACTGAATTGAGCAATATTAAACCACGACGGCGTTTAGCATGGATGGACATCATCAAGAGTAAGCATGGTCAGCCCGGGCGAGAATTATTGGGGCTTTCGAATGCGACAGTTTGCTCTTCTTGAGAAGAGAAGGAAGGCGGGGGGGGGTTGTCCAAGAAGAGACGGAGCACCGGGAGCAGCACTTTACGGAACAAGGAAATGGGCCAACGAGTATCGGGACTATCCATTACCTGTCGATTCGGGTGACCGGAGAGAAGGGGAAAGAAAAAGAAGAAAGAGCCAGGGTATTTCATATTGGGATATTCTTTCGGATCCAGATGAGGGAGGGTGGCTACCCATTGATTATCTCAACCAGTGCATAGTCAGTTGTTGGTAAGTGGTAGAGAAACAACCCCAAAACCCCTGTTTCATCACGGCTGGATGATTATCATGTTGAATCTCTTCCTAGTTACAACTCGGGCTACAAGGCGTTGAAATAATAAGGCTGCGCCTACGCGGGCTTCAACGACCTCCCGCCACACCGTCCCTCAAAAGGGCTTGTGTGCACGAACATAGCTGAACGGAAGAAGTAAGATACTGCAATGAATCAACTAATTTATTCGAGCGGTGAGTAACGTATATACTACACGAACCAAGTAATGATTTTCACCGATCAGATATGATAATAAAGGCGCGCAAAAGTACCATAATTTGAAGAAAAAGAAGAAGGGGAACAGGCCCAACTATTAGGTCAATCATAAGATGGCAAAATGAATCAATAGAAAATGGGGCGCGCCCCGGGTTGTTCGGGTTGGACAGCTGACCTCTGACGAATACGAGCCCAGCGCGCCCAACCTCTTTTTCTTCTCTCTCTTCCACATCAGCTTCTCTCTCCTATTCAGCTGCGTCGAACAGAACGCAGCCAATCAAAGACCGTCTTACGCCAAAACTCCCAAGGGCTGAAATTTGTTATCTTGGTTTTTTTTTTCTTTCTTTTTTTTCTTTCTTTCTCCTTCGGCAAAAGCCTCGTCCGACCGCGCGAGTACCTATCTGGGCAATGATGCACCTCATGTTGCTAGCATCACTACGATAAAATATAGGTTTAGGCAATATTCTTCTTCCATGTAGTATCGTCTGGAGTCGAAACAAGCATGTGCTCAATAAATAGTATACGTAATATAGGCTATGTACCGTGTGGCGCATTCACCAGTCGTCAGCACCATGCGAAAGCGAGGCAAATAGCTGATTTTCGAGAGGCGTCAACTCGCACGCGATGTTGCGCCAGAAAAAGATGGATGAACCAGCAGCCCCACAGCGCCAGGTGTGAGATAGATGCTTGCTTTGCTTGCTCATGAAAGAAATGCTAGGTCGTTAGAACAACAACAACAACAACAACTTTGTCAAGAGAAGACACAACAATCAGACCAATTTCCAGATTGTGTTTCTTTTTTCCCCACAAAGAAACAGAAATCTATTGTGAATCTATACTAATTAGACTTTGGCCTGTCCTGCAGAAGTCGTGTTCCCTAGCGCCCTTTATCATAAAACCCCACCCCTAAATCCCCCATCAGTTTGCACTAGGCAATGCTGATGATCATTGTGAAAAGAAGTAAGGAAAAAAGTTAAAAAAAAAAAAAGAGAAAAAAAAGACAAGAGTCATAAGTCTCATGACCTACTACTGTACACGGCGAACGTGCCAGTCGTTTGCCATATATTCCCCACCCTTATCGTGACAAAGCCCAGCCAGACCACCTGTAGGGGAGAGGGGGCCTGGAGAATTGAAATGCCCAGTATACTCTTCCTGAACCACCCCTTAACCTTAATCAAGTCCATTGCTCACATGCCGTCCAGACGACATGTCCACTCTATCGTGACCATCGTCATGTTTGGGAGCAAGCAGTAGTTGAACCTTCTCTTTCTCTGTGTGTGGATCTCTCTGATCAGGCAACTATCCGGAGCGACATGCGTCACGGACAGACTGATTTAATAAGAGGACATCTATCGCCGAGTGCGGACCCAGCGCTGCACGCTCCGAAGGCTGGGGTCTTCGGCCGTCCAGCGGTTCAGGTTCAGGTCCGAGCCCTGGAGCGAGTTGTAGATCGTCTCGTCGGTGATGGAATGGAGCTCCTGCACAAAACATCTCGTTCAGTCATTTTGTACCAACTGAAAAAGAAACATAATGATTTTTTTTATAAAAAAAAAAAGGCTACGAGGGTTGTTCTCTGGAGGGAGTTAAAGGGGGGGGGGGGGAGAAACTCATACTGATCGCAGTCGCTGATCGGCCTGGCGGAGCATCGCTTGGTTCCTTGAATTGGGTCGACCGCCCATGAGGATCTGATCCCGGCACTCGATCCATCGCTGGACAGCAGCCTGGCGCAGGTAGATCTTCTGTGCTTCGTGACGTCTGGCGTAGGCATCAAGAAGGACCCTACAGAGCAAGAGGAAGGGCAGATTTTGGTTAGCCACACACACGTCCGACGATGCATCGTCACAAGAAGGAACCCTTACTGCTTCAGCTCCGCTTTCGCCTGCTCGTCCGGCCCTCCACTTGTGACGGGCACGCTGGTGTCTGCACCGCAGTTCAGAATGCGCTGCCCGTCGAGGTTGCACTGACGGAGGGTGGCCCAGCCCTCTGTGTAGTAGTCGTCCATGTTGGGAGGGTCAATAGGGGCGGCAGCGATATAGTACTGGATGTTTTGGAAATCCCCCAGGATCTCGGCCACGCGGGCTGTTCGGAAGTTGTTTACTAATGGGGAAGACATGGTGTTAGCATCTATGTCGAGGACAAGCTAAGTGCCCAAAGGGCATAGAGATGCCCTTGTCCACCTAGAGAGTGGAACAGCGAAGAGGGAGGGGGAAAAAAAAAGGGCAGAAGCCACATACGTCCGTCCATTTTGTGTATAGTGTAGCCTAAACAAGGATAGGCAGTTGAAATTTTGTGAGGGTTTTTTTTTAAATTTTTTAAAAACTCCTTTGGAAAAAGGGGGGGATAGAACAAAGTCTTCTTTCTTGTCTGGACTCTGGAGTCTAAAAACCCAGTGTAATGCGGATATGATTGCAATTATTAAAGGGGGAAGAAGAGAGGAGTTGATATAGCCAGAGAGGATTTCTGCCGTGAGCAGGTGAACCAAGACGGCGATTATGAAGGGCAGACAATGGATGAGCCACAAGCGAAGTCCCAAGGGAAGAAAAAATCAATAGTAACTTCGTGACGATATCAATATGGGTCCGGATCGGCGGCCTGCTGAAAGGAAGGCTGAAAGCAAAGAGATGAACTATTGAGAAGACTTTGGGGTCGCTGGCGTCGATGCACATTCAGCAACTCTTGCTAAGATGACGGCGAAGGGAGCCGCCTGTATTATAGGGGAGGGGGAGGGGGGAGGGGGAGGAGGACGAGGAGGAGGACGAGGAGTGGTGGTGGTGGTTGGGTAGGAGGACAGCCGCACTTGAGGCCATCATGAAGAGTTTGACCGAAAAAAAAAAATTGAGGTCTCCAATGACATGTCCACCGATTGTCATGATCGACCTCGGACGCAGAGGTGCTCGGCCGGAGCAGAGGTGACGGACGCTATGACCTCTCTCCATGACAGCTCAACCCACAAGCAAAAAGGACGCAAAGAGATAGCATAGTACGAGATATGACAAGGCCCCCATCTGTCACCTCAACCCCGCCGCCATGCAGAGCAAAAGCGGCAGTTTTGGCAGCCACACCAGCCATGATCCCGGCGTAAATCCTATCCCACAGCTGCACGAACCTGCAGGAGATCACCACCCACCAGGTTCCTGACTGATGTGGTGGGGCCCATCACAATCTGGAGATGAGCTGCTGTGCACAGGTGAGCAGCAAGGTGCGTAAGAATGCTCCCATTTTTTTTCCCTCTTCTTTTTTCCCTTTTCCACTCTCCTTTTCTCCCGCGGTATTATATCGTCAGGGCGTCTGCCAGCGAATCGGGGGCCGCCATCTGGGGCCGCCATCTGGGGGGGGGGAGGGGGGAAAGCGAATCTGTCGGAAGACCACACCGTCGGGACGGCAATGGGGCCAGGGCTTAGAGAAACATCCCGGGCCAGCTGTGAAAGTATGTACATGATAGCCGCTATTCTCCACATGGCGTGCAAGGAACATTTCTGTAGCCTGGCGTCCAAGAATAGATAATCACACGCGGGGAAGAAGAAGGGTGGTGAAGTACATGGTAAATCGACGAAGGAAGGGAGAGTGTGCCTGACGAACCAGCGCGGGGGCACCAGGGGCATTGGCTAAGGTGCATGACCGCCGCCAATGCAAGGGCGCCATGTTGGAACTACCAGGTCGCCGTATTAGCGATACTAATGATGGTGGCTTCACCGTCTGACGGCAATGGCTTGAGAAGGAGGGAGACAAGGGGGGGGGAGAAAAGGGTGTGAGGCGCCAAGAGAGAGGGAGGGAGGGACGAGGAGGAGGAGGAGGAGGAGGAGGAAGAGGAGGAGGCCAAGGACGAGGGCCAGCCACCATACCAAATTCTGAAGAAAAACAAAGATCATAGATCCACACCACAGACAGGTTCTCACTGGAGGAGATGGCCGAATACGTCGTTCCCAAGGCCAGAAGAGGATAGATAGACGAGCATTCAGCTAGCCCCACACGAGGCACTAAAGCACGACAGCAGCCCGATCTGGGCCCGAACAGGGGGTCTTCGTAACCTTGACAGGTTCGCGCTCACCCGAGATGTGCAGGGCTTTCCTGCAGCACAGGAGATTTTTGATTTTTCATCCTCTCCTCTCTCCTCTTTCCCCTGACCTGGACAGGGCGGGCTGCCAGCCAGTCGCAGCTTGGCGTCGGGCGCAGCATGCCGCGGACTCGATGGACGACGATCTCAAGCTGAGGTCCCCTCCCCCCCCCTTCTCCCGGATGTGCAAGGGGGGAGGGGGGTTATTAGCATTTGACAGTCCCGTCCACGCGCAGGTGGGTGGGTGAGCAGACCCCAGGCACCACGTTTTTTTGACGCCCCAGTTGCGGTTCAGCTGGTTGCCTTACCCTGCAACCCTCTCCCCACCCGCATCAGCCCGGGAGCAAGCCCTCAGACGACATCTTGAAGAGGAAAGAGACATAAGACGATAGATCATATGCGCTGATGAATTGAGAAGAGATCGAAAAAGAGAGAGAAAAAAAAAAAGGGAAAAAAAAGAGAAAGAAAGGAAGGGAGGAAGAAAGAAAAAAAGAACCCTGTCCGGCGCAGCACGCGCGCGCGGTGCGTTCGGAAACTCGAGCCGAGGTTACGAGAGATGGGTGGAGGAGATTGACATCTAGGCGGGGCGGACAAGACCGGAGTTGTCCAGCTGGACCATCCCGTCCCGCCGCCGTCTATCGCTACCTCGTGAGGTATGCAATTTTCAGCCACAGTGGAGTGGGGTGAGGCTCTTCGGACAGGCCTCCGGGATGGTCACATCACCCTCATCCCCTTCCCGTCCATCCGTCCACCCATGCGCCTCCTGGCGTGAGGCTTGCGATGGTTCGTGATGCTGAGGTCCTGAGCTTGCCGGTCGTCATCAACTCGAGGAGGCTGGGAGGTGTGCTCCCTGTGTCTCAGATCGGATCTGACGGCGGTAAGACAAGTGTGTGGCCCTCGCCCTCTACACACCATCATTTCCACCTCGTCCCTCCTCCCGCCAAGGAAGGTACAAAAAGATAAATTTTTTTCTCTCCCCCCCCCCCGCCCTCTCTCTTCGCCACCTCGTCAATATTTGAAGATGGAGAGCGGTGAGAACGTTGTCGTGCGTAGCGGCGACAGAATGCCACGTGCGACCCCTGACATCTTGCGTTAGATCACACTAGCCCTGCCCTGCACTCAGCTCATATTGTGCGGAGCTGAACCACTTCGCCAATCGGACCTCTGACAGTGAGCATGTCCCAAGAGAGCTGTATCAAGATGCATTGCTTTGATTCTAGAAATGACATGTCGTGGCTAATAGAACATAAAGGGCCGAATAGATAGGGTATGAGCTTCACCTCGGCGATGAGTCCATACCTTGAACCAGACGGTCCCTCGGGAGAATGACCCCTTCCGCGCGGACTTCCCAGTCGTCCGTCGCGAGTCGTCGAGGAGGTCTCAGGATGACCTGTTGTCAGGTCAGACTCTATCGATCGAGGTCTGAACCGGCTGAACCGGCTTAGTCCTTCTCAGCGATCGCCTGAAGACGCTCATCAATCTCATCCTCGGTCAGTTTCCTGAAACCAGGGTCCGTGCCCTCCTTGCCGTCCGCTCGGGGTCCGCCCACAATGCCAATCTCGATCTCGGTCTTCTTGAAGTCCATGCTGAGGACGGTGCTGAGCGTGGTGATGGCCAGCTCGACCACCTCCTCCCAGGAGCCCTGAGCATGGTCTTGGTTTTTCAGCTTCTTCTCCAGGTGGTTCAGAGCCTCCTGCTGCTTGGGACCAGCGGCGGTACCCTTGTAGCCGATGTAGTAGCCCGCGGGATCGCACTTATAGAGCTGTGGACCAAACTCCGAGTCGAGTGATATCAGGGTCGTCGCCACACCGTATGGACGCATGTATGCCTGAGACGGGGATAATTTCCATCAGCAACTAGTTCTCACCGATCCTCGACAGTCTCCTTGTGAAGGAGGGAAGAGGCGAGGGGGGGGGGGGCAAAGAATATGACCTACGCGCTGCGTGTACACTTGTGAGATATTTGCCAATCTCTTGGCCACGACATCGCATGGCATCTCATATCCATACTTGTATCTGAACTCGGCAGCTTCGCCCTGGGCCCGCTGGGCAAATGCTCTGGCATCGGCGATGGAGCCCGTCATAACGCAGCCGACGGAGGGAGAGATTTGGAAGATGTGTGACACCGAAGCAGGATCGATCAGCTTGTCCTGTTGGCGGGCCAGTCAGCACCACGGACAGCATGTCGGTGTACAAATCCACGGCAGGCACGTACGGGAACCTTCTTCTGGGACAGCACAACGGCACAGTCCTTGCCCCGCACACCTATCGACATGATATTTGCGGCGGTGATGGCCTTGAATGCATACTCTGTATGTAGAAGGGCGCCATGATCAGTCAAAATACGCATTCAAGCTGTATGTCTATGTCTCTGGCGCTGCGGCCGGCCGTTCGCTCGATGTCGCTCCCGACGTGCTCGGTGACGCAAGGGTTGGGGCTGGAGAGCTCATCCTACCGACTTGATACAATCGTCCCTGGTCAGAGAAGATCGTAATGTGTCTGTCGAAGCCTGCGCTGCCTGTAGAGGAGATCTCTTGTTAGCCGTGGTGGCGGGATAGACGCTGGGTGCTTCGGTCAGCCAAGCTCGGCTCAGCGTATGACATACCCGACATCTTGACGAATGTGTCTGATTGTTGACGAGATGCAGAGAAGAAGGGGGCTTTGAACGTCGTGTGGTTGGTTTCCGAGGCGGACAGGAGGAAGAAGAGAAGGGGGAGATCGTTGTTGTGGAAGTTGTCTATTTCGATTTGGTCGTGACGCTGGAAGGGTTTCAAGGCTGTCGTCAGGGAAGCTCTGGCCTGCTGGATGGACGCGTTGGCGTAGCTTGCCTGGAGCAGTTGGGCGCTAGCCTGCCGCGAGGGACCCCCTACTGACTGCCTGCAGGCCCAAGTTCTATGATTACATAACACGCCACTGAAAACCCCTGTACCAATTGACCCGCCTGAGACTCACCGTAGCAGGTTGTCGTGTACTGTACTACGGCGGTACACGCTGAGTAGGAATACGTAGAGTCCACGAGCATCTCAAGGAAACAGGGCGAGTCCTTTTCCAAAAAAGTCGTTTGGCAATTGGCACTTTTTCTATTTTATTCCTTTTTTTTATTTGGCTTTTTTTTTTTGGACAGAATATTCTATATTGGTGTTGCTTGCTCTTCTGGTGCGCGCATTTCTTTCTGTGTACGGCAAGTGACCTAAATGATCCACCCTGAGATCCCTGCCATCCCTGGCTGGAGCCCCGCGATTGCGATAAGGTCAGAGCCAACGAAAAAAAAGTTTAGGATTCTGCCAGTATCGTGTGTCGGTTTCTGTTTGGACCGGCAGAAGCAGCAACAGCACCCGTCTATCTGATCAGGCCTCAATACATACCAGTGGTCCTCCCTGCGTCCGCCACCGCATCAGGCACGCACCCGAGCCCTGCGCACACCCAATCAGAGCATTTCATGCGCTTCGACATTGCATGAATTGCCCACCTCTCTGCGATCTGCCCCGGATGTCCTACTACGGCACCACCACACGGCAGCATTGACCATACCTTCGCGACCACGTCTCTTGCACCACCCGAAATCACCCTCCCTCTTCCCTCTTCCACCTCCTTCCCATCATGTCTGCCGTCCCGGCCTGGAAGCGATTGGGCCTGAAGCTCAAGGGAGCGTCACCCGACGGAAGCTCTGTTTCTGCACCTCCGCAAACCACGACAGCTTCCGCACCTCCTGCAGCTCGTCATCAGCACCAGCAGCCCAATCTCACCGGAGGTGGCCAATACGGCACACCTGGCCTCAACAAGAGGAAGCAGTTCGGCTCTGGGTCTCCGTTTCCTATATCTGACAGCAAGCGCCCGCGCTGGGACGATTTCAATTCCACCCCGTCCAAGAAGTCAGTGTCCTTTTCGCAGGACACCAAGAAGGCCGCGCCCAAGAAGCCAAAGCAGAAGAAGGCACCCAAGCAGCAGGCCCCCAAGGAACCCTTCGACTTCACGCCGGTGGTCCAGTACCTCCGCACGTGGCACACGGCCCGCGACAGCTGGAAGTTCAACAAGAACCACCAGACGCTCCTGATCAAGCACCTGTACAACAGCGATGCGATCCCCTCCTCCGACATTGACTCGTTCTACATGTACATCAGCGACATCAAGGGTGCTTCGCGGAAAAGACTAGTGGAAGAAGCCCAGGAGGTGAGGAAGAAGGACATGGCGACCGGGCTCAAGGGCTTCCCAGAAGGCACCAAGGCCCCGGAGGAGAAGCAGAAGCAGTACGAGGAGATGCTAGCGGAGCTGTTGCGAAACAAGGCAGAGATAAAGAGCCGAACGCCTTTGGCCGGCACTGGAAAACGAAGCTTCGACGAGGCGGACTTTGTCATGCGTGACGCAGATAAGGATGTCCAGCAGCGTGTGGTCAAGCGCATGCGGGCCGAGACCGTCATCGACGAGCTCGCGTCCTCGGACAGCGGAGAGTCGAGCAACCTGTCCAGTTCGACCTCTACCAACACAACTTCCTCGAGGGTCACGCTTCCCATCACTGACGGCGACGCCACGGCCACCAATGGCGGGGATGCACCGAAGCAGAAGGCCAAGAGGAGGAAGAAGCTGCGGACTGCTGATGTCGACAGCAGCTCGGACTCAGAATCTTCGGACTCGGACTCAGATGCGGCCAGCTCCACTGGCAGCAGCTCGTCATCCTCTGAATCCGACTCGGACGAGGAAATGGCGACTGCAAATGGAGGCGAGGATGCCGCGTCCTCATCCTCCAGCAGTTCTTCCTCCGAGTCCTCTGACTCTGAATCGGAAGTCTCAGCGGGAGGCGCTGCCGTTGCGGAGGATGAAGACTCGGGCAGCGACGGGGACAGCGAGAGCAGTGACAGTGAGAGCCAGGATGATGCTTAGAAGGCAGTCATCCGAACTGATCGGGCCATCGAGGAGTTGAACGGCTTTGGCTGTTGGGAAGGAGGCCCTGTGAGGGTCAAACCGCAGATGTTAGATGTGGAAGGCTCGACAATCTTTGGGAGGGTGTCACTCTCATCAAGGGCATCGGCAGATGAAAGGCTAGCTTGGTCGAGAGCCAGAAACTGCCTTCCGAGCTGCTACTTGGGATACGCTCACCGACCGACCTTCGACAAATAGGACACCAATGAAAACATTTCAAGGCGGTGACAACCGTCCTTGAGCTGCGAGCACAACTTGTCGGGCCTCTCTACTTGCGATCCTGCATGGTCAACTGCTCCAATGTCCAGCCCTCCGGATTTCTATTTCCATCTTTCTCGATGCACTTCTCCCAACGTCTTGGTCCTATTTGAGCTGCTCAGGCACCTACGCATACCGTGCAAAGTACATCCGTCAACGTGAGCAGCTATCTTGACCCATGTGCGTCTCTAAGTCATCATAACTGGGCGCTCCAACCTGTCTCTAAGGAGGCTTCTTGTCGCCTAGGGGGAGGCAACCAGTTCACGATAGTATGGTGATACTCCTTGGGAGTGAGGCGCTTGGGACCACGAATCACATGCGGCCGTCGCCTCTCACACGTACAACCTGTTTCTTGGGATTCCTTCGTGACGCCTGCTTTGTTCCCTCGTCATGCAAGGCGGATCGTTGATCTCGGATGACCCTCGCGAGCCTCGAAACGCGGCGTCGGTGCAGGCCATTTGGAAGTCGAGTCGATGCCGATTCTCCTTCCCCCTTTTGATGGGGGAAAAAAATAAAAATAAAAAATGAACGCCTCCCTCCTCAACTTTTGCTGACCCCATAAGGGGGGGGGAGGGGGATCCATGACAATGCCAAGAGCAATCCTCACCCTATCTTCTTACCGACATTGATCGTTCCAGCATCATCATCCACGGGCACGGTTGAAACACGTGTCCGACAACCGTCCAGGTTCTGTTATCGACCTTCTCCGCCACGAATAGGTTTCTCCGACGTGGGCGAGCGCCGGCTCATCTCACACAGACAAGGCTGCAGAGCAAGGACGATGGTGTTATAATTATAACCTTCTGTCTGTACTATGTCATCTTTATCTCGCTTGGGGGGGTTTTTCTCTTCCCCCCCCCCCCCCTTTTTCCCAAGATGCAGTACATAGTACATACAACATGACAGGTACCTGAGGTTTCAACGGGGAGGGTATTCGGTCCTATATGCGCTTCAGGCGTCGTCTCGAATTGTGGTACTATAGATTGGTATTGGGGCCAAGCAGAAACCCTGCCAGAAACGACATACACGCACACTCGTCCGTATTATCGCGATATAAACAACAATGCGGAAGAACCGTGCGGGCAGCTCATTGGACAGTCGGAGACGAGAGATCGTCGCCAGGACCCATCCGGGGTTGTCCCAGCGGTGGGAACACCCAAGCAATACCGCAGGATCGGTACCGCTCCTGAGAAAGCTTTCGGAGCATGGGTTGTGTGAGAAGAAAAGAAAAATTGTGTTTATCTCTGACGTTTATGAAGCTGTGGCCGGAATCTGGACCTTCTCTATTTTTACCCCCCTTCTTTCTCTCCCTCTCCCTCTCTCTCTCTCTCTCTTTTTACTATTTATTGTTCAGGCACTTGATGTTCGTTTTGGGTGAGCGGAGACCTCCTATGCAGCTCCGGGTTGTGGCGCCGTAGCTCCCCCGGTTCCGCAGTAGACGGTCCTGCACAGCCCTTATAGAGATGGTAGCGAGCATGCCATTGCCTTATCATTTTACCGGAGTATAATGTATGGAGAGCCGTTTTTACGAGGCCCCCAAGGCTCACAGACAAAGTGCCTTAAAGCGAGCCGCGGAGGCGTTGAGAGAGAGAGAGAGAGAGATGCTCACTACTGCAAGTTCCACAAACAAGAAAACATTATAGGAGGGCTTTTGGGGCGTGCTCCTAGCGTACATCAGCCAGTGTTAATTCCAAATGCAACAAACACATGTTGACAGTTTTAGCTACTGCCTGTTTCTAGGGTTGACCTGTTCGGACGGGCTATCTCAAAAAAAGGGGACGGCATAGCCTGGTCGTGACGAGAATGACGGATGATGATGATGATGACGATCATGTTTCCCTCGGCCCTCCCAGCAATGCAGAGATAACCATGGCTTGTTGTTGGTGTGATGCATCTCGCTCCTGAGCCTCGATCGAAACGAGTGGCAACGAAGATTCTGAGAACAATCCATGCGCGCCGTCTCGGGATGTGGGCAGGGTCCCAGGTCCAGGCCCCAAGCCACCTACGATAGAGAAGGCCCTTGTATCGTGCTCTGACGGGGGGGGGGGGGCCCGCCAGCTCGAAACATTCTTGGTTGCATGGGGCATTGGCGACGAAAAATGTTGTGGCAGGGACTATCTCAACCTCCTATACTATATGGGACTCATGGGTACGGACAGGAGAAAGAAAGAAAGAAAGAAAAGAGAAAGGAAAAAGAAAAAAAAGAGAGGGAGGGAGTCTGTGGGTTCGCTTGAGCTGCTAAGTCCTCACTTACTTACCTACCTCTTGGAGAAATCTCCGGCTTACAATAGCGATAGAGGAGGAGATTGGACGATTCTTTTCTCGATAAGGAATCAACACCCGTGTTCTCCTATAGGTACCTAAAAAACAAGAAACAGACAGACAGACAGAGGGAGAGAAAGAAAAGAAGAAGAAGAAGAAGAAGAAGAAGAAAGAAGGAAGGGAAGAAAAAAAAAGGGCGAAAGGGCAAACCCATAGTATCTCTTTCTTGACGAGGGGGTTGTTGGTCGATGATGAGACGACGTGGCCTGTGCGTGAGTGGTCGACAATGGAGATGAGCCGAATGTCCTGCAGAAGTGCGAAGACACGTGCAATGGATGATAAGTGGACGGGACGTCTGGGCCATCTATCCACCCCCTTGGCGGCTTGTTGTTGTGGTGGTTGCGCTGGCGCCCCTTTGGTTGAGGTGCGCGCCCTTCTTACTATGGATGGGAGGCTGACATGGCACGGTCAGCGAGTGAAGTCGAGATTAACCTTAGGTAGCCTCATACCAGATCCTCGGCACCCCGACAGAGTTAATTTGTTAGTTAGTGTCCTCCTCGGGAGGGGGGCCTTCTTGTGGTACTGCAGCAAGTGCCCAGATCCGCGGCGATTTGCTTGTCACGCAAACTCGATCCCGGGATCGCGAATCCTGCACAAAAAGAAAGGGTACTACAATGTACGGAGGTACCGGAAAACCGACCGGCTGCCGTTGGATCAGCATAGTAAACGCCGATCGATAGCTTATTGTGCTAAGTCTTCTGGATCGACGGTTTCTTTTTTCGGCTTGGGAAACTTGAAAGAAGGGGGGGGGGAGACCCTGCAGCTGGGAACGAGCACCCAAAAAAACCAAAAAAAAAAAAAGGGCCTTCGAGAAGCCCTGCAGAAACAAAAACTGATCTTCCAAGAGAAGAGGACAAGAATATGATCAAGGGTCGGATGATCGATATGTACACGATTGCTGTTCATGAGGATGGGCAGAGAGGAGAACATTGGCATCCTTGGGCCTTGGCCACGACTCAAGCAAGTACTCTGCTACTTGGGTACCTTGAGTACGTACTTGCAGCACTACTACGTCGTATGTACATACTTCATAGTACAGTATTATGGGAAGGAACAACCAACAGTGCTTGCTTGCTTACAAAGGGTTTTTTTTTTTTTTTTTTTTTTTTTTTGGTGGGCAGGGCCAGCCTGCAGTAGAGGATTTCTCATCAACAACAACAACAACATCATCATCACCATCAACCACCAACCACAGTTATCCAGTCTCTTTGTGTTAGTACCCATGCTAAGTTCCCTGGCGATCTCCACGCAGACTTTCGGACACGGTTGTGCCCGCTCAGGTCCGTGGATAATGATTCATACACTCTCGGCCCAAGCATGAGGATCCCTGGCCCACCCCTTCTCAACATAGCTTGTCCCTCCCGTGTTCAACTCTCGATCCAAGGACCAAGCAAGGCAACCAACCACCCCTTTATCTCCTGCCACGTCGAAACCGGCGTCTTTGAACGTCTCGGCCGTCTTGGAGGGAACAGGGAAGGGGAAAGATACCAGTGATTGGTCATCTCATGTCTCTCTGTGAACAAGCCCGGCTGTTCCGGTGGATCCAGAGGAAAAGGACAGGACAAGGTTGCTGTTTCTTGACAGTTTCTGCTCGGCAGCTCTTGGGTAAGCTTGGTGCAGCTGTGGAGGGTCAGATCAGATCACGCAAGAGCTGCTATGCTTGAAGCATCCAGCGGGCCCATCCAATCCCAAGGCCCAGAGGCCCATGACCCCGGTTTCGATTCGTCTATCCTCGACCTGCTTGAGCTCGAACCCTTCGCGACGTGATGCTCCACGGGCATGTCGGAGGGTCGATCCATCCTGTTGAAACGAGAGTGCCTCGCAATTTTTTTTTCTTCCCATTCTTTTTCAGGGTCCTGGCAAGCAAGAAAAGAGGGAAAGGGGGGGTGTCAGGTATATGCATGCATGCTTCTAGCTTCATGTCCTCACGACTCCATCCGCCGGCACCCATCATCTCTCTCTCCATCCCGTCTCTTCGTTTATAGCTTCTCAGAATACTACGTCCCTGCCATTCCCCCCCCCCCCCAAGGGCTCCAGTCTTCTTTCTCATGCCCCCCTCCCCCCCTCTCCTTTTTCCCCGGGCCAGGATTTGAAGACACAATCCTCAAACCTGCCTCAGGACAAGGCGCGCGCGAGACAAGGAGGAAGAGGACGAACTGTGGACAATCCACAGAACAACGTTATCGATCTAGTGGACTCTCAGTCAAGTCTTCTCCCAGCACACTCCGCAATCTCCATTATCTCCCTCCACCACCACCAGGCATCCCTCCCCCCCCCTTGTCCGCTCTCTGACATTCGTATCCCGGCTTGCCTATGATTCATCAGAAACTTGGCCCGCTATCTAGCTGCGACCTGACGCGGCGCAGCTCCACCAGGCCGTCCGATATCACCTTGGGATTCTATACATATCCTCTGCTGCCAAAAGTCGAGCAAGGCAAGATGGGGGCTTGAAGAAAGAAGAAGAGAGAGAGAGAGAGAGAGAGAGAAGAAAGAAAAAACAGATATCTTTGCGCCAACAGACGCACACACGAGTGGCAGAGGTCTGGGAACAACACACACTTCCACACTCTCACACATATAAACACGCGCGCGCACACACGCACACGCACACAAAACAGCCCTCTGTTGGATCCTTCATTGTCCTGTTGTTATTACTACGGCTGCTTATTGAACTCCTATCTGGGTATCGGAGCTCCGGGCATACCAGCCACACAGAGAAGACAAGACAAAGCCACATCACCAAAAGATACACTACTCTCCGAGATATATTGGACATCTACTCGGCCGTTGAGCTGGACTCTCTCCCTGGTAGAGCCCTCTCGATTTCCCAACAATTTTTTCTTTTTATCTTTCCTGCAAGGAGAAGGTTCACCATCATAAACCTCATCATCGCTCCGTCATGATGGCTGGCCCAGTACACAACAGTGCTGTCTATGTCTTGGGACAGAGGCAGCATGCTCCCGCCTTTCCTCCACCATCTCCTCCGTCACCCGGCACGGCCAGCGATGGCCCTGAGCTGTGCGCGCCCATAGAAGAGCTCAGCCTGGACAACGACGTGGTCCCTCCCCCCTCCCCATCACCACCAGAGACGCCATCGACACCCAAAACACTCGCCTACGACGCCGCTGAGCGGGACACGGCGCCCACCTCGGCCGCGCACTCATCAGCCACATCCCAGCTGTTTGATGACCGGCTCTCGAGCGCAGTCCACGTTCTCAACACCGAGGCGACGTCTCTCGGCTCTCTGACCGAGTTCTATGCCACCGACCTGGCAGCTCGAGCCGCCTTCAACGCCGCCGTCGAGACCATCACCTCCCGGCCCCGCGGGAAGCTCGTCATCATCGGTGTCGGCAAGAGCGGCCACATCGCGCGCAAGCTCGTCGCCACCTTCAACTCCCTCTCCATCTACGCCAGCTTCATGCACCCCACCGAGGCCCTTCATGGCGACCTCGGCCACGTCGGACCAGACGACACCCTCATGCTCATCACCTTCTCCGGCAAGACCCCCGAGCTGTCTCTGCTCATGCCCCACCTGGACGAACGGCTGCCCCTCATCGTCCTCACCGGACGAACCCTGGACGCCGACGTCGTCAAACAGCGCGAGCGCGAGGCCTCGGGCACCACCATCCTCCTCCCCGCGCCCATCCACGAGCCCGAGACCGTCAGCTTCGGCGTCTCGGCCCCCACCACCAGCACAACCATGGCCCTGGCCGTCGGCGATGCCCTCGCCCTGACCTGCGCCGGCGAGCTCAACCCCGGCACCGGTGGCGTCGCCGGCGTCTTCGGCCGTAACCACCCGGGCGGCGCCATCGGGGCAAGCTATCGCAAGCCCCAGACCGTCAGGGACATCATGACCCCCTACGCCGACATCTCCATGCTCGAAAGCAGCGGCGGGGCCCAACAACCCCCCCTCGTGGGCGGCGACGTCCTCCGCGCAGCATATACCTGCAAGACGGGCTGGCTGCGCGTCGGCGCCGACGCCGTTGTGTCGCCCACCAGGATCCGCAGGATGAACTCGGCGGAGCTGGCGTGCGAGGTGGCCGACATGCCGTGGCTGACCGTCGGGCGCGCGGCGTTCATCTCGCTCGGCGCCGCCACCCAACTCAAGGCCGCGGGCGAATGGATCCGCAGCAACATGGCCAAGCCGCGGGACCTCGAGGACGACGACGAGGTCTGCACACCCGCGTCCATCGTCGCGGTCCTGGAGGAGGATGGCGAGGTCGTCGGTGTCATGGAGGCGTCTGCCATCCTGGACGTCACCTCCTGAGCGGAAGAAGCAGCAGCAGCAGCAGCAGCCCACTTCCTTCCTTTCCATCATCAAATTCCTTCCTTCACTGTGGCAACGAGCGGGCACTTTGATGGATCTCTCTCCTTCCTTTTTTTTTTTCCTTCTCTTTTTTCCTTTTCTCTCTCACTCACAATCACAGAGTCATTTACAACCAACAACTTTTCTCTGCACATAAGTACGGCATCATCATCATCAGCGAATCTCCATCTCTCGCTTATATATATCCCCCCCTCCTGTGCAACACCAAAGGGGAAGCGGGGTCCCAGCAGGCATGGACCTCTTTTTCATCCCCACCCGACCAACTACTACACTCTTCTTCTCTAGACAGGTCAGATTCTTGCCCTGGGTCTTTCTTTAGACCTTCATCATCATCATTATCACTATAGACTTGGTGCGGCTCAAATTTTTTTCTTCATTTTTTTTTCATTGGTTCGGGCGTTTTCTTGGTTTTGAGGGATGGCCTCTTTCTTATCCTTTTTTTTCTTCTTTCTTTTCTGGATCTGGAAATGAAATGGGCTCTTTCATCATGGAAAGAAGCCTCGACGAAAGCAGAACATGTACTTAATGTGTCCCACAAGGTTTTTTTTGGGGGGGGGGGGACACTTGAGAGAAAATTCTTGTATATCTTGAGAGACGATTCGATTGATTAGTAAGATGCTTGACACACGTATTATAAGACGTGTGATGAAATGGACGTATCAATCATTCTTGCCCCCCCTTTTTTTTCCCTCTCGAAGGGAATTTCAATACCCCTTTGGCTTGATGTGACTGGTTGTTTTTTTCTTTTTCTTTCCTCTTTCTCCTGTGAACTTTCTCTATTGATGGTCTTTCGGTTGTACGCGGGAACTTAAGTTGACATATGAATGAACGAAACCTACCTTGACTAATAATAATGCCCGAGGAATCCCGAGGTTGATTGAGTCAAAACAAATTATTGTTCCAGTGTTGAGGGAAAGTAAAGGCTGTTTGTTGGTTGAGCAATAGAAACACGCTTGAAAAGGATATCACAGGATGGTAAGAATTTAAAATAAAATAATAATAATAAAAAAAAGAATAAAAAAAAGGGCAAATTTGTATATAAATCCTTGAATTCATCAATAAAGTCATAAATAAAAGTCGTCATAAGAGAGAGAACCCCCCTTCCCCTTGACCACTCCAACTGCCAATTTTACCCATCATCATCATTCATTTTGCCTTTTCGTCTAGAAGGATAAAAAAAAAAAAAATAATAGAAAAAGAACAAGACAAAGGAATATTCAAGTTTCCCTTCCTTTCCCTTGCTCATCGTACGTCATATACTTGCAAAGAAAAAAAAAAGACGAGATTGATAAAATAAGAAAAACCACCACAAGATTTCCCATCGACAGACATATAATAGTGGTGAAGAGAAAAAAAAAAAAGGAGACATAAAAAAGGAAATCGTCATAAAAGGTCGTCAAAAAAACCAAAATACCAAAAAAAAAAGAGTCGTCATCGTCATCCCAGATCAATCAATCCATCTCTCTCATCCTCCTCCTCCTTCTCCTCCTGCTGCTCCGCCTCCTCAGCTCTTCCCTCTCGTCGCTCTCGTCGTCGTCATCATCATTATAATAATCATCATTATACCCATGATCATCATTAGTCCTCCTTCCTTTGCCTCTCTCGTCACGACTGACCTCGCTCCCCCCACCACCATACCCAACCACGCTTCGTCTCCCTCCTCCTCCTCCTCTCTCGTGGTAGCCCTCCTCATATCCACCACGACGACCGCCCCTCGACTCGCCACCAGCATCCCGCCTACGCCGTCCATCCGCCGCCGCCTCCTCCTCTTCTTCTTCTTCCTCCCCCCCAGCATCAGGAAGCAGTCCGTGACCGCCCGCCATCGCCCCACCCAGCAATTTCCCCGCCAGCCCGAGCCAACCGCCGACGCCCCTCGGCATCTCTCCTGACAGCATCCCCGTGACATCCCTCACTATCCGCTCCACATGCTCCGGATCGGTTCCCGCGACGCCCCACGAGCCGCGGACCTGTGGCCCGTCGGGCCGCGGGCTGCGGTACTCAAAATCCCCGCGGCGCTGGGTCCACCCGCGCTGGCGGGACGCTGCAGGAGAGCCGCTACCGTCGAGCGGGTGACCCTGGGGGTCGAAGCGGGCAGGGAGATCCTCCACCTCGTCCTCCGACGGCGAGGAGCGGTCCGACTCGATCGGCCCCTCGCGGTGGCGCGAGACAAGAGGTCGGTTGGCGGAGGGGTCAGAGTTCCGGCGGCGCTTGCGGAACCGCCGGCGGGGGGCAACGACGGTGCCATCTGCATCGGGGCCGTGGTCGTGGTCATCGGCCAGGGCGGTCGGGTGCTCTGTGTCTTGCTGCTGCTGCTGGTCGTCGTCGTCAGGCGCATTCTTGTCGATAGCGTCGCCGGAGCGTGTTGCGCGGTGGCGCAGGAGGGTGCGTGAGGACTGGGGGGACAAGGGGCCGAACTGCACGTGAGATTGTGTTGGTGCTGGTGGCGAGGGCGTCCTTGGGGGTGGTGGTGGCGTGTGATCTCTGGTGGCTGGCGCGGTGATGGTTGACGCTGGTGAGGGCTCACGAGAGCGGTAGGGCGGAGGTTGGCTTAGACCATCTGCCGAGTATGCGTTAGTATCCAGTGTTGTTCAATGTTGAGACGGGGTCCTGTGTTTATGAGGCGCGCTTCGAGGTTTAGGAGTGAAGGACGATCTCAAGGAACCAAGCCCACTTGGCCAGAAACCCCATAATCCTCTCTGCTTGAAAGAGGGGAGGGGGGAGGGGGGTCAAAGCCCAGAGAGAACGAGAGAGGTAATTAGTGTGATCAAGTTGGCGTCACTTGGATCATATTTTACAACGTCGCTCTTCCTCCTCCTCCTCTTTTTTTTTCCACCTCCCAACACAAACCCTTCTTTTATACGGGAAAGACCCGAGGGGGGGGGGGGGACACATGAAGCATTGACAGAGGAAGACGAACTTTCACTACTCACTTGGTCGGGATCCAGTGGACGATGGCCCCCCGTCGGCGGCGGTGGCATGCCCGTAGGGGTTGCCGCCGAGTTCGGGGGAGGGCCCGGCGGCGGCCCCGGGAAAGGGGCGTAGTCCTGCGGGTTATAGGGACGATACTCGTGGTTGAGGTTGGTAGAGGCCACATTGGGGTGCTGCGTAAAGCCCTGGGCGAAGGTGGTGTTGGCCGGTGGTGGTGGTGGTGGTTCCTCGTGTACAGCCGGCACGGGCGGTGTCTGTGGTGGGCCGTAGTAGGCACCTCCCGAGGCGTTGGGGGGTGATGGGGTCCGCTGAGGGCCATAGTTCTCATACGTATCGTCGGTGACGGAATCCTCGTAGCCTGTGCGGGTGAGGATACGTTAGTTAAAAAGGAGTCTTGAGAGAGACACACACACACACACACACATAGGGTAAAAATGTGTGTGTGTGTGTGTGTGTGCTAAGGGGGGCCGGGCCGGTGCTGGTGTTGTTGTTACTCACGGTTGCGAGCCTTGTCCCTCTCCCTGCGTGCTCTCTCCCTCTCCGCCCTCCTCTGCTCTCTGGCCTCCTCTGAGATCGGCCTATCTCTGCTGTCCCCTCTCTCCCTCTCCCTCTCCCTCTCCCTCGACTCGGCCTCCTTCTGCTTCTCCTTCTCCCTCTTCCTCTCCTCAAACTTCTTCACGCCGATCGCCGCAGCCCCGGCGGCCACGGCACCCGTCGCCATATCCCTGAGCCGGCTGCTGCTCCTCTTGGTCGTCGTCGTCGTCGTCTTCTCGCTACTTTCCCCCCTTCCTCCCCCCCCCCTCCTCCTCCTCCTCCTGTTGCCGTCGTCGTCGTCATCGTCGTCGTAATCGTAATCGTCCGCCGAGGAGGCCCCGGCGCCCCTGCTTCTCGACCCGTGATGCCTCTCCCTCTCCTGCCTGGCCAGGCGCTCCGCCCTCCTGCGCCTCCTCTCCTCGGCAGCATCTACAGGGGCCGGGCCGTACCCGCCGTGCTGCTCCTCGACGGGGTACGGCGGCTCGGAGTAGAGGGGGTGACCGCCGTACTCAACCAAACCTAGTTCAGGATCAGCGGCTGCGGCGGGGTGGTGGGAGGAAGGGGGTCGAGAGCGCGACCTGCTGCTGCGCGAGACGGACCGCGACCGGGACCGCGATCGTGATCCCCCGTGGCCATGGCCGCCGCCATGTCTGGACCGGGACCGCTCCCGTAGGCCTCGCTCGTACTCCTCGTCCGAGAGCTCCCGCTCCCGCTCCAGGTCCTTCTTCTCCTTGTGCCTGTCGTAGAGCTTCTTGCCCGCCGCGCCCGCCAGGCCGGCAGCCACGATCTCGGCACCCGTGCGGAGGCGCGAGCGCGACCGCGACTTGGACCCGCCCTTGCTGCGCTGGCGAGACTTGCTGCGGATGTGGTGCACCAGGCCGGCGACAGCCGCCGTGCCCGCTGCGGCCTTGGCTAACCCACCGACGCCGCTGCCGCCGCCGCCGCCGCCACCACCACGGGACGGTGATCTCGGGCCAGGCCCGCGGCTGTTGCTTCTGCTGTAGTAGCCGTCCTCGCTGTCCGAGTACCCGCCGCGGCGGTTACGGCTGCGGCCGCGGCGCAGCTCCTCCTTCTCGATCTTCTGCGTCTGGTAGTACTTGGCGGCGCCGGCCACGGCGAGGGCGGCGGCGGCGAGCCCGAGGCCTGTCTTGATCTTGGAGTGCTTGTCCTTTCTGTCGTCGTCGCCGTCGTCAGCATCCGAGTAGTCGTCCCGGCGGCGCGACTTGGAGCGGCCGCGGCCGCCGATGGGGCGGTCCTCGTAGTAGCGGTCGTCGTCGGAGCCGTAGCGGTCTTGGTAGGCGGAGCGGGCACGCTTGAAGACCTCCGTGCCGAGGGCGCCCAGGGCAGCGCCGGCCAGGACCTTGCGGCCGCGGCCGCTCTGGGTGTGGCCGTCGTCGCTGCGGCGAGAGGCGGCAAGGGCGGCGATCCCTGCACCGGCGACGGCGCCCTCGGCCAGGTGCAGCCTGTGGTGGTGATCTGGGGTCTTGCTGCGCTCGCGGCGGATGATGGTGCGCCTCACGTAGACGTCGTCGTCGGATCCGTAGCCGTCCTCGTAGCGGCCACCACCACCCCTGGGGCCGCGCTTGTACATGGCGTAGTCCTCGTCGCGCTCGCGATGGCCGTCGTAGCGCTCGACCTCCCTGCGGCGGTAGTAGTAGTCGTCATCCTCGCGCGGGTCGGGCTGCGGCTGGGGGCGGCGCACGACCAGCTCGTGGTTGGTCTGCCGGTAGGGGACGACGATGGGGGCGGGCTCGGGGGCCTCCTGGACGATGATGCGCTGCTCAGGGGCGCGGGGCCGGATGATGATGGGCGCGGGGTCGGGGGGCGGCGGCTCAAAGTACTCCGTCTCCCTGCGGTACTGCTGGAACTCGCCGTGGGGGGTCTCGTCGCGGCGCTCCTCGGTACGGCGCTGGATGGTGACGTCGACGCCGTCGTCGCGGCGCTCGACCCGCCTCTCGAGGCGCACGTCGACGTTGTTGTTATCGTTGCGGTCCCACGGCGAGTGCGAGTGGCGGTCCCAGTCGCGAGGCGAGTGTGGTGACATGGTGGGCCCTCCTCGCTCCCGCTCGACCTCGGTCGACTTCTCGTAGACCACGGCGCGGTCCCTGTCATCGACCCAGTGGCGGTCATCGGCACCACCGCCGCGCTCCACGACCTTCTTCTCGACGACGGTGCGCGACCTGTCGCCGCCGCGGTCATCGTACCAGCGGTGGTCGTCGTCGCGGTCTCGTTCGACGACCTTCTTCTCTACCACGGTGCGCGACCTGTCGCCGGCGCGGTCGTCATACCACCGGTCGTCATCGCGGTCCCGCTCGACGACCTTCTTCTCGACGACGGTGCGCGAGCGGTCCGAGGGGTAGGGGTCGTCCCTCTCGACCTCCCTGGTCTTCTCGTAGAGGACGGTGCGGCCGTCGTCCCTGACGACGCTGCGGCGGGTGAGGTCGTAGAAGTCGGGCTGCACGTGCTGTGGCGGCTCCCTCTCCCTCTCGACGACCTTCTTCTCGACGACGGTGGTGTTGCGGACGGGCGGCTCAAAAGCGGAGCGCGGGCGCTCGGGCAGGTAGACACGGCGGGTGGTGTCGACCTCGAGCAGGTCACCAGACGAGCGGCCCGGATGCCCTCCTCCGCCGCTCCAGGCGTGTGAGGAAGAATAGCGCGAGCGGCGGTCGTCGTCGTAGTCGTAGTCCCGCTCGACGAAGCGCTCGGTGCGCTCAAACTCGACAGGGGCCTGCGGAGGAGGAGGAGGAGGTGGGGGAGGGGCACCTCCTCGGTTGCTGGTGGTGACCTTGTAACGACGGACGGTTGGGGCGGCGCGGCTGTAGCGGTCGTCTTCGTCGTCGTCGGAATGATCGTCCCGCTCGCGTACGTAGCTGCGGGACTCTCGGTAGACCGTTTCGGGCATCTTTCGGGGTGTGTGTGCGTGTGTGTGTGTGTGTGTGAAGAGATGCACGCGAAAGGCGATGATGAGAGAGAGGAGGGAAAGGTGAGGGTTTGTGTGAGTGAGTGAGTGTGAGTGAGTGAGAGGGTGAAATGAGATAAAATGGGAGAGAGAGAGAAAGAGAGAGAGGTAAAGGCGATAGAGGAGGGTTTGGTGGTCGATCGAGATATGATGTAAGTGTGGGTGAGGAAAGAAGGCAAGAGGCAGGTGCGTGTATGACTCGACTCGAAGGGGAAGAAGTCTGGAGGGAAGGAAGGAAGCAGGTAGGTATTAAATTAGGATGGCTGGGCTAGTCAGAAGGGCAAGAGCACCCTAAGCCCCCCAAGGATGTCACACCTTCCCCTCTTCTGTCCTCCTCCTCCTTCGAAAAAAAAAAAAAAGGCCTGCCTTGCCTTGTTCTTGATGGGTTGTGTTTTTAATTCCCCCCCCTTTGCCCACTCCTCTCTAGCGCTTGTTCTTGTGTCTTTGTATGTGTGTTTTTGTTTGTACAAGGTTTACTGAGGTTGGTTGGTTGTAGCTAGAACAAGTAATGGTGGGCTTTGGAGGATAGGCAAAGAGAGATGGTGAGAAGAAGAAGAATAAGAATGGAGAATGGAGAAGGAAAAGGAAAAGGAAAGAGAGGAGAAGGAGGAGGAGGAGGAGGAGGAGTCGCCAAAGAATCCAACAGCTGATGACGGCGGCGAGGACGGCAACAGAAGGCTGTGGAAGGCCTACTCTCTTCTGTCTCTGTCTCTCTGTCTCTCTCCCGCTCGCTCGCTCTTGGACTCCCCTCCTTCGACTCATGTGCCCGCTTAGCATGTGTGTGTGTGTGTGTGTGTGTGTGTGTGTGGCAGTGAGAATAGACAGGTGGTCATGCAGCCAGCCAGCAAGCAGCCAATGTACCGCACTGCCCTGATGCCGCATCAAGGGTACCTCTCTCTCTCTCCTCCTCAGCGGGCGAGCATGCGCCCGAGAGTGGTGAGACCGTACGTACACTCTTACTAGAAGATGTAAGATCTAGTCTAAACTTGGCACATGGCTGGCCTCTTTTTTTTCTTCTTTCTTTTTATTATTATTACCGACCACCTGGTCATGCATGCATGTACTTTGTTACTACCGGGAAGACAAACAAAAACAAGGGGGAGAGGAGGACCTGAATAAGAATCCTTCCTGTTTCCAGCAGCATCGTCTTCTCCTTCTTTTAGAACCTTGAAGGGGACCGGACCAGCAAGGAACAGGATTCAGGTGCATGAAAGGTGTACATCTTCCTTGGTACATGGTCCTCTCTTCCCTGTTACTCCAGGCCTTGCTTCCAAGGTTGGGAATGCAGGCAGACCTAGATGTGCCCTCTAGCCTCTCTCTTTTCCCCTCCTGCAACATGTTTTTTTTTCTTTCTTTCTTCTCTTTTCTTTTTCTCTTTTCTTCCTCTTGTTTCTGGCAAATGATCAGATCAGATCAGTTTCCCCCCCCCCCCCCCCCCACAAAAAGAAAAGAGAGACATAGTTTAAGAGACGGCAGATTAGGCTCGTGATCCCTCCAAAACAAAACTTTTCTCCTCGATGATGATCATGATCATCCCATCCAAAAGCCAAAAAAAAAAAGAAAAAAAGTCACCCATCAAGTCAGTTCACACTCATGCGCATCATCCCGGTGCTTTCTGGGTGGGGTACTTCTTATGGCGGGAGGGAGGGGGAGGGGGAGCCTTGGGGGAGGGGGGGGTTACCGTACAAGTAGTATTCTCGGCTGTCGAGGTGCCATATTTTCTTTTTCTCCGTTTCCTGCTGAATACGAACCCACTTTACACACACCCTGCCCCTCGTTTTCCTGCCTCCTCGTTCCCTCGTTTCTCCTTATCACTATCCTATCATCATCCCTCACCTCGCCCAGGAATCGATATTCGATCCGGCTATAGTAAGCTTTTTCAAGTACGTCCAGGCGGCCAACCTCCTTACTATTTGAGAGCCTTATGTCTAAGAACATAATCTCTCTATCCTCAAGTCGACCCCTCTTCTCCTGATCGGAAACCTTCTCCTGCGGGCTCTTCCCAAAGAGAAAGAGGGGAGGGAGAGGCTTGTTTTGAGTGCATGTGCCCCTCCTGCATGCATGACGTCAGTCCACATTGGGCAAAAAGATGGGAACCCCTCCCTCCCCTTCTAGCGAGCTGCATGATGCATAGTATAATGCTGTGTGCGGTGGGTCCAAAGAGCGTGTATCTCGTGGGAATGTGTGAGTGAGCTTGGGACTGCCTGACTGGCAAGACTGGGAACACCAGCCCTCAGCCCTTGAGAAGAAAAAAAAAAATGACAAGAATTCTTGATCGCAGTGGCTGAGGCTCCCATGGGTTCAAACCAGAGTCACATACCAACACACACAGCCTCTCAACGCACCGCAGGAAGAAGACGGTTGGTCCTCCTCGTAAGGTGTTGCTGCTCCATGGCAAGTTGCCCAGGGCAAGCCTGCTCTGACCGTCCCCCAAAACAGCACACTGCCATCTATATCATGTAGGAGCAGTGCATATTGTTGGTGATGATGCTATGAAAGACTGGTTGGTTCTTTTGTTCCTTCTTTTTTTTTTTACTCCCCCTTCTTCTTCCCCTCAGGATGGTGATCCCGCCCCCAGGGGTTATCGGTAGTTGCTACAGCGAAAGAAGAAAAAGAAAAAAAAGGGCTATCATTTACCCCACTGAGGAAAGCCATCGAGCGCCTGAGGTAGTTACATACTGGTATATATTGTGTTAAACATGGTGGTCCGAGAAGGAGAAACACGGTGAGGAGAAGAAGAGGAGGAGGAGAATTGAGGATTCTCTAACAGCAATCTGTGAGTGAGCCCTCCTCCTCCTCGGGTTTTTAGAATACTTTTTACACTACAACACATATAGATTATAAGACAGACCAGATTCAGCAGTACTTAAATTACTTGGACTTATCTGGTGCTTGAAGAAGACTACTAAACAACTGATCATGCCCATCTTCAAGAGCAAGCATCCGGCGATCCAAGGTACATAAGCATCCCCCCACCTGGACACATCCTATGCTCATCATACTGACCTCAACACACACACACACACACACACACACACACACACACACGCACACGCACACGCACACGCAAATAGTCCCCACAGACGTAACAGTATGGCAGTGTCTCTTCGAACCAGACTCTCCAGCCCCGCCCTTGCACGGCCACATCGCCGAGCCCGACCTCGCCGGCTACACTGACGCCCTCCCCAAGGAGCGCGTGTCATGGCGACAGGCCCCGCACCGCCGGGGCCAGGTTCGTCGCCACCCACCCGACCTCGCTGCCTGTTGCCGAGGAGGCGGCGGCCCGGCGCGTGGGGATCCCGAGGCGCCACATCTTCCTCCTCGAGGGCTGGCCAGACTGCTGCTGGTGCTGCTACTGCCACTGCTGCTGCCGTTGAAGCTGGAGGTGAGGAAGCTTACCGCCACACCACCATCCAGGACCTGATCCGCCTTGGGAAAAAGCCACGGCGGGCCCGAAGCCCAAGTCGCCTCGCCCCGTACCGGATCCCCCAGGATGGCGACAGGAGCTGATCAAAGTCAAGGGGGGGGGTTGGGTGTGGCGCCTGCCGAGCTGGAGGACCTGCTGCTGGGCCACCCCGAGGTCGAGGACTGTGCCGTGCTGGCGCGGGCAGGTGAGTGGGCGGGGGAGAGGCCCAAGGCCTATGTAGTGCTGAAGCCGGGCTGGGAGAGAGAGGAAGGAGGAGGAGGAGGAGGAGGAGGAGGAGGAGGAGGAGGAGGAGGAGGAGGAGGAGGAGGAGGAGGA
>JACWQW010000203.1:0-30645 GCA_014849355.1 Cryphonectria radicalis
CCCCCCCCCCCCCCCCCCCCCCCCCCCCCCCCCCCCCCCCCCCCCCCCCCCCCCCCCCCCCCCAACGCGAGGGAACGAGGGTGTGGGTTGCATCTGCTGCAGGTGAGGTCGTAGAGCTTGTGGTCCGTGTCGAGCTCATTGGGTGTTTGGCATTCTGCACAGCCCACTCAGCCTGTCCAGCGAGGCAGCCTTGGTTGACCTGATTTTTGATTCATTGCCTGCCTGGCTTGGTGTTCTCAGGCCCCAAGACACCATCTCTGCTGGTAGCGAGGCTGTGGATATTTTTGTAAAGGTGGATCTCGGGCAATAAACAAGATCTGTCGGGCCTTCTTCTGCCCTCGTGTCTGTGTGAAACGGTTTGAAAGAGGACATGTTTCCGTGAGGGAGAGCTCAGATGCTAAACAGTGGAGACGCGGAGGAGAGGGGGTCGTGGGTCTTAGCCCTGTAGCAAGTGCCTCAGTACTAAAGTGGGTTAGTTGGGGCCCATTCGCAGAGGTGCTCCACTGATTTGACTTGGCAACCACGCAGGACCCGCTCTTGCCGTTCAAGTCTGTGGAGGAAGGAAGTCACCTCGTACCTACTCTCAGCGCTTTTATTTCCGGTTGGGCTCCTTCCTCTCTCGACGCCTGCCTTTTTTTCTCTCTTTTTTTTTTCTTTCCCTCTCGCCCTTCGTTCCTTCCGAGGTCAATGGTGCGAAAACAATTTTAACTGTGGGTGTGAAGGAAAGACAGTGTTACTGCCGCCAACAATCCACATAGTAAATAAATATCAACAGCCGGTTGGTTGCACGGTTTCCTTTATTCCTCTCCATCATACGAGAGACCCACCAATATGTGTACACCCATGCAGCAAGCCATTGACAGTCATCCTCACAAGTCCGAATGCATCTCTGCAACCACATTCTGCAATCGCCCATGCTCTGTGCGTCCTGCCCCCCCCCCCCCAAACGGGGTTGACTTCTGCCTATCAAGCCTACAATCATCCAGACACTCGCCCTCTCATCCACGCTGTTCGAAGGCACAACCAAAGCACAAACGATTATGCAGAGTCAGGCCATATAGTAAATACGATCTTGACTGACGGATAACATGATCGATATGCTGGGATGGTAACATCTGACTGTGTATGACTCCTCGTTGCTCCGTCCTTGTTGATCATCTGAATAAATGCTAATAACACTGATGACACCTCAAAAGACTGACGCACAAAGAGAGGGTGCCCCCCCCCCCAAGGAGACATCTGAAATCAAGAAGGAAGAGTCAAGACAAGCAACCACATTGCCATTCCATGCCCCGCCCCCAAGGCAGCCAGAAACCAGCCACATCCATCGAGACCTTGAACTCACACAAAAAACGACCATGGCGAGGTCCCTTTCAGAACGACCCCCCCCCCCCAGATGACGACTCCCTTGGTTTCCTTCACACCTCGAGGTCCATGTCGTTGTCATCGTTCTCACCAGGCGACTGGCCCCTCCGAGCCCTGGCTCTCGACCTCGTCTGCATGATTGGACTACTCTGGGCCTCTTGACGACCACCCGCACCACCACGCCGGCTCGGACTCCCAGACTGCGCCCTATCTCCCCTTCTGCGAGGCACCATGCCAATCTCAAACAGGGGAATTTCCGTCATCTCCACCCCTGGAATGTTTTGGTCTGCTGTGCTCTTCTCGAGTGCATTCTTCACCGTAGCTCCGGGGGGAGGGCGAGCCGCGCTGCTCGAGCCGGCCGCCGAGGTCATCTGCTTGGATCTCTTGACCTGACTGCTAGCCCCAGTGGGCGACTGCCGGCGCTTGCCCTTAGGCTGCTTGTCACGGCTGGGGTTTTTTTCTTCCTCTTTGTCCTCCGGCTGCGGGCTGTTGGTCTCTTTCTCAACGGACTTTGGCGTCGTCCTAGCTGTTGACTGTCCTGTCGTCGACACGGCTGAGGTGTCGGATTCTTGTGTGGTCGATTCACTTACCTGCCCTACGGCGGTTGAGCCTGTGTCCTGCGCTCCTGGTATATTGCCTCCGCCTCCTGCCCCGGTGAATCGTCAGCCGATGAACTTGGTCTTTTAACATTGTAGGGGAAGCGGAGAAAGAAAGAAAGAAAGAAAGAGGACCCCCCCCCCGGGGTTTCCTGATTACGTACTCAACCGTCTCTGCAGGGCCTTAACTTGTTGGTTGAGCGTGTTGACCGTATAATTCAGGGACAAGATCCGGTTCTGTTTGCTCTCATTCTGCACCTTGAGGCCTTCTGCGAGCTTCTGCAGTGCTGCCTCATCATCTTCATCGCGGGCTCTGAACTTATTCTGCACCGCCTTGGACTCCCAGTTCCGTGCGTACGAAATCTCGAGGTCGAGCTTGATGCGAGATTCGCGCCGGCAGAGGTGATCGTCCAGGTGCGCAATCTTCTCTGTCACTCTGGCCCATTGACGTGCGTCAAAGTTCAGGTTACAGAATGGACAGAACCTCATCCAGTGGGTCTCGGTGCCGTGCTGGGTCCTAAAGTGGTTCCAGAGACCCTTGCCGTTGAGGTCGGTCAGGTCAGTCTCACAAAGCATACAGTTGCTTGGGACAGTGACCTTGTCGTCGTCGTTGGCTCCCCTCTTGGGGAAGGCAGCACGTCTTCGATGCTGTTCGGTATCAAGAGGACTGTCCATGGGATCACTAGTCGACGTGTCGATCGGGTTCTCGCCGGTCCAGGGCTTTTGGCCGCAACCCTCGAGATGTGCGTGCCGCTTTCCATAGGAGTACAGCTGGATATCGATGCCACACCACGGACACCAGTTTGCCCTGTCGCCGTTGGCACCTTTGCAGTGGAATAGGTGCTTCTGCGCGTACACCTTGGAGAACTTATGCGTGGGTAGCGCGCAGCCGGTACAGTATACGATCCTCTGATCAGCCTCCCTGAAATTGCTCGAGACTGTACACTTGTGCTCTGGCGGTCGGTCGAACAGACTGGTATTGTTGCCCTGATCGCCTGTTTTCTCGCCGCACTTGATGCAGAACTTGTGGGTGGCCGTTGCGATGGAGCTCGCCCTGGGGTAGCAGATGTTGTCGTGCTGGGCACGGTCGGCCTTGTTGATCAGGATGGTGTGGTCGCGGCCGCAGCGGGCGCAGAAGTTCCATGCCTCCTCTCTCTTGTGCGTGAGGCCGTTGTTCTTGATGTGCACCGAGTTATCCCGGAGGACATCGCCCCGCCTGCTGAAGAGGTCTGCATGGTTGTCGAGGAAGTGAGCCTTCCTCTGGCGGTCGCTCCAGTGGGCGAAGAGGGTCTCGGTGCAGAACGGACAGTTGGTCCCGACGTGTTTGTGCTTGAGATGCTGTCGGAAGAACTGCATGCCCTCCTGGTCTACCTCGAAATATTCCCTACAGCCCTCATAGGGACATGGCTGGGCACGGTTCAGTGCAAAGGTACGCATCGTAAAGAAGGCCTCCTGCAGGCGACGTTGCTCCGAGGGAGTCATCACACATGTGCTCACGATAGGCACCGTATCGACAGGAAGGCCGGCCGCGTTGGGTGTCTTGAGTATCTGCTCCAGAGGCGGCGCGTTGATGGGGATCGAGGGGTACTGGCCTTCCATGTTGATGGACAGAGGCCGGCTGTACGACCATTCGCGGAGCGCCTTGCCCTTGGCAAAGTCGTCGAGGCGCTCTCCACGGTCTGGTAGCCGGCGGCTATTAAATCCAAGAGTTTGTCGCTCCTCAGTGTCTGGACCACCCAAGAAGTCCGTAGGGTCTTCTAAAAACAACTGATTGCCACCCTGACTTTGTCTGGCAGCATTCGAGGGACCAGCCACAGGAGCAACATCCCGCTCCATAAAAACGATGGCATCTTCGGCAAGGCCGTGGCGGCCCCAGTAGAATTGGTCCTCCGTCTCGTCTGGTAAGGAACGAGGACATATACTACTAGTCGATATCTCGACTCTCGCCTCCTCCACCTGGAATTCCGCTGCCGGACCGGTGTGCACCACAAACATCCTGTGTCCTTGTCTGTGGTAGGCATCAACCAGCCATTCCCAGATCTCTGTCGTGGGCCCCATATCGGAATGGAAACATTTCTCTCCTGGCTTCTTGGCGTTGTCTCCGGGCAGAGCGATCTGTAGGAGGCAGGATCGTGGGGCCAGAGTATCCCTGGATCCTATGGACCACTTCTTTTCCTTTTCAGCGTCAGGGTGAGAAAGCGTGCGCCACAGAGATCTGAACATGTTTTGGTACTGAGACGCCGTCACCGTCGTCTTGGCGTTCATGACATCCTTCGGCATGAGCAGGTAGGCGAGGTTGCCGTCCTCCTCCCCAGCCAGCGAGAACTGCACCAGCTGCTCTTCCTTCTCCAGGGACGGCCTGTAGCTGAGGCCCTCCTGCACCTTCGAGAAGCGCACATCCTGGGAGATCTGGCTGACGCAGATGTCGAACGTCTGGTCACTGTCGAGCTTGTCATCAAAGTACTCGAGGGTCTCAAGCCACGTCTGGTAGAAGTTGAGCTCCTCCTGCTCGGAGCGGCCCAGGTAGCACTGATCGCTCGCGAGGAGGGTGCACGGCGAGCGCTGGCCCTTGGGGTGAGACACAAGGGAGAGTGTGATGCCGACACAGGCTATCTCCGTGCTGCGTGTGCGGAGGCCGAGAACGCGGTCGATGGCTGTGAAAAAGGACTTGGGATCCGAGTATGAAAAGAAAGTCCGGCCTAAAAGGCTCCAGAGGCAGACCCCATCGTCGTCGTTGTCGGTAGACCCGCTGCCCCCACGCAGCCTAAGAAGATCAGTGACACGACTCGAGTTTGAGCCCGGGGACGAGATGGGGCTCTCGTCGCCGACAGCGTCTGCCATGGTCGTGTCTTCATCATCCGACGAGTCGGCCTCGCCACCACCGCGGAGGCCCAGCCTGCTCTCGACCTGGTCGCTAGACACAACCATTGGAATACCATAGTATAGCTCATAGGTCTGGTCAGGGCTCATGTGAGCATTGTCCCGTCCATACCCTCGCCTCTCGTAGTAGTTGAGAAACCGAAGCGGGCGCAGCTCCTCAGGAATGAGAGTCAGCTCTTCATCCAACCGATCGTCGCCGTCCTTCCGGAAGGCCGACATGAAGCTCAAGCTGTCCGGCCCGCCGCCCACGTCTGACAGCAGCAGGTCCGTGAACCGCGGCGGCTCGACGGGGAGACCAAAGTACATCATGGCCAGCTTGAACTCGAGCGAGGCCTTGACATGCGCATCAACGCTGCTGCACCAGGGCTCCGTGGCCAGCCTCGCCGCGAAGGCGGCTGCATGGGCTTTTTGTATGTCGTAGAGCGTCCTCTTGGTCTTCTTGTCGACATAGCCCAGCTCGAACTTGTCGACCTCGTACTTGGAAAAGTTGGCCTCCAAGATGTCGTGGGGGCTCTTGCCGGGCGCGTGCAGCTCGTCTCGGAATCTCTGGAGCTGAGCCTGGAAAGCCGGATCTGTGGGAGTGATGGTGAGGTTCCAGCGTTTCATGGATCGTTCCCACTTTTGCCGGTCTGTGACAGGTTCCGTAGATCCTGGGCTCTTCGAAGATATTGATTTAGGTTTAGAACTAGAGGGGTTGTCCTCGGATCTTGAACCGTCCTGTCGAGCAGGATCACCGTCCCTGAGTGAGCCACTCATTCTCAACAACCTGTTAGATAAAAGGCTATGAGTGTGATATGGTAGCAAGTCCGAGGTTGAGGGGGGCAACAGCAGATCTGCGGTCTTCTCATCTAAAGTGCCTTGAGAACTTGCAGAGGGGGGTAAAGAAACAAATTTGAAACGAAACCAGATGTAGGAGAAGCCGGGACCATGATTTGAAAGACAAACCACTTTGTCTGTAGAGGTAAGTTTTTTTTCTTCCTTTCTCTTTCTCTTTCTCTTTCCATACCCGAAAACGATCACAAGCAAGAAGCTGGTGAACACAAAGTCCCCTTTGATTGAAGAGAAAAAAAAGAAGAAAAAAACCCAACCAAAAAACCGAAAAGCTGCGGTAAGAATGTTATCCATTTCCGGCAGCTGATCCGCCAATAGGCAGACAATGGGCTGGTGGTGTAGCAAACAAGCACCCAGATCGGCCAAAACTTTTGTCCACAAAGACTTGAGGTCGACTATTTGTGCTACCTAGGAGGATTTCTTTATGGGACGTGGCAACAGGTGTTTGTTTGTTTGTTTCCCAGCCTGAACTTTATTAGCAGGTCTCCGCATCCGGACGGCGTTGTAAAACACTCTCCATAAACGCTTTGCACAAAGACATGATGTATGTGCGGAAGAGAGACAGACTCTGTAAGAAGGTGAATGCATTGCCTCCAAACAGGTCTGCTTCATATGATCACCAGCTTCTCAAGGTAATAGAGGAAGACCTAAGACCAGGGGTGGCAGGAGGTTGATGGTCGACTTGTGATATTTTGCAGCAATATACCGACATTTATCTAGTATTAGTACAGATGCTTGTTTGTGTACCTCAGTAGACAACAAAAAAAAAAAGGTGTCTTGATCTGATGCTTTCATAAATCCAGGCCTAGGCAAATCTCATCTGCGTTAAGAGTTTCTTTGTTCCTACCATGTCAGTTGGTATCAAACCTCACATCAGATCGGTTCATCTCTATGAAAAGAAAAATTAAAAGGAAGGGACACCGAAACACAGATTAAGTAAATTATACAATAATTAGCCTATAAATGAAATTCTTCAGTTGTATGAAGCACACACAGTCATAACTGATCATCAGTATGTCTCTTTTTTTCACAGACAGTTGGTCTGCTTAGACAAGGCCATGTGCGTAAACCGCTCCTCATTAGCCTGCAATTTTCTGTCGTCAGAAACGGCCGTTTTGGATCGTGAAGATACAACTAATAAGCCATTGACCAGCTAGACGTCTTGACATGTTTGTCGCATTCGGGCCGGTGAGCCAAGTATACCTGGGCTAGTTCTCGCTGCTCAGTGCAGATTCATCCGAGGGTGGAGGTTATTTGCGCCTGTAGACGGCGGCAGCCACAAAGGTCTCGTTACTTGAGCAACCCTTGGAAGCATCAGTAGACCAAGTAGATACACATACGTGTCGAATTCTTGAGCACATACATACAGTCCCTCTATTGATGCATGCAGCTCAAGGTCTACTATGTTTGACGTTTGATGCCGCCCTCCCATCACCTCTAGTAATATTTATTGTACAAGGGCTCAGCAGGCCTTATCTTACAACTCCTCCTCCTCCTCGTCCTCCTCCTCCTCATCACTATTATCGGTGAAATATTCAAACTCACCCGGGACCGGGGCCTCCTCGGCACCCTCCTCGTCCTCATCCAGGGCCGTCAGCACTCCTGCCGCGGCGCGCGCACCAACACCGCTGTCGCCACCGTCAGGCAAAATGTTGATTCCACGGGCCTGGGCAGACTGCCGCAGCATCTCGTTCAGGGCCACCCCACCACCCGCACCATCGCGCATGGCTGCGCGAAGGGCATCGGCAAGAGCATCATCGCCAACTTCTGGCACGGAGGTTGCTTGGCGAAGACCCAGCCGGCTGCCACTGCTAGCACCACCGGTCGCCTGGTTGGCAAGCGGAGCCTTCTCCGTAGTGACCTTCTTCAACTTTTCCTCGATCAAGGCCTTGGGCTCCTGCGGCTGAGTGTCCTGAAGCAAGAGTGGTCCACCAGTAGGCTATAGACAACAACCTCAATGTCAGTATTAATGAAATTCCAAAAAAAAAAAAAAGACACACTGCATCATCATCATCATCATCATCATCATCATCATCATCATCAACAGTAGAGAGCTACGACGCACCTTCTTGACGGGCTTGTACCGCCCTGCCGGGAAGCTGATGTACTTCAGCTGGCCAGGGAGGACACGAGACATGTTCTCGATCTCGAAGCCGACCTTCTCCTTCTCGGTCTTCTTCTTGGGGTCGGGCGTTGCCGAGGCCTCCTTGCCACTTTCACCCTCCTTCTTCTCCTGGGACTCGTCGGCCGTCTTCTTGTTCTTGTCCTCGTCGATATCCATCTTGTCTGAAGAAGCCAAGGTCTTGGTGGCCGTGGGGGTGTCAATGTCCATGCTCTCGCGCCTGGCGGCCTTTTCTTTCTTCTGGGCGCGCCTCTTGGCCTGTGCCGTAGTGGACAGAACCGCCGCAGTGACCAGTGTTGGGCCCTCCTCGGCCTTGACCTCTTGTTCCGGGGGGTATTCGAAGAGGCTCGGCCTCGTCGCGCAGTGGAACTTGAAGCTGGGGATCTCCAGCTCATGGTCCAGGCCGATGACGGATGTGGGAACGAAAGCCAGGGACAGGAAGTGGGTGAAGGGGAACCAGTACCAGTACTGTGTGAAGACAGCCATGCCCACGATGGCTGGCATGTTCAGGTTGCCCGTCTGCGTCTGCAGACCAATCGTGCAGTTGCGGCCACCAGCGTCGATGACGCCCAGGGCAAGAGAGGCGCCGAATTTAGTCATGGCATCCTCGTGGCGGTCGCCGACCACCTTCTTCAGCGTCTTGCGGATGGCTCCCACCTGAGGATTCATCACCTCGTTCTGCTGCACCAGGATCATGGCGAGCGAGATGAGGGCACCCTGGCGGACAAAGTCGGTGGGGTCCTTCATCATCGGCTCGAGGAGGTCGATGGCCTCATCCAGCCCGGTACCAGCGCAAGAGATACCAAGAGCCATGGCAGAGCCGTAGCGGACATGGGGATTGTACGACTCGGAGAGCAGCTCAACCATCCGGGGCACACTGGCAGGCTTCCTGAACAGGATGAAGCCGAGAGACATGACAGCAATACGGCGGACGTCATCATTGACATCACTGACAGCGGTATGCAGCAGCTTGCGGATCGCCTTGTTGCTGCCGGTGCCACAGTACGCCATGGCGATGGTCAGGATGCCGCCGTAGCGAAGGGCAGGATCAGGATCGTGGAGGAGTCCCTCGATCATGACGTCGGCACCTTCTTGGCGTCCGAACATGATCAGGGCCATGCCGAGCGCACAACCGCGGACAATCTTCTCGTGCGTCGTGTCGTGGGCGTAGGTGTACATGACCTGCAGGGCGTTGGCGTTGCCGGTGCCCAGCATGATGAGACCCATGGCCAGACCGACGGCCTCGCCGTTGAGGGCAGAGTCGGCAAAGAGGACGTCCTTGAGGTTCTCGAAGATGGGCTCGGAGCCGGTCGCCATCCCCGCAATACCGAGACCAAGGGCACCGCCGTGCTGGATCACCTCCTGCTCGGCACCTGTGAATTGAGAACGGAGGTATTCCAACGCATCGGCGCCATGGTTGGCGTGGATGAGACCGTACGCATAGAGGGCGCCTCCTTGGCTGTAGATGGAGCCACTGTTGATGCCGCTCCCGCGCGGGAGGTAAGGCTCGAGAAGCTTCCGAGACTGCGTGAGGTTGCCGCGATGTATGACGCCCAGCGCAGCGGTAGCAGTGAACTTGGACCAGTTGACGGCCTTGCCGAGCCACTCCAGGTTGTCGCGGAAGAACTTGTCGTGTGTTGTTCCTGCGTTCATGAAGGCATTGCAGAACGTGACAGCGGTATGGAAGATGGAGTTGCGGGCCTCCAGGCTGTCTCGGACCTTGTTCAATATGCTGAGGTCGGTGTGGTTGTTCCGGTACAGAAACTCCAGGTTGAGCTGGATGCCCTTGCTGCCATCCAGGATGGAGCGGATATTCTTGTAGACCTTGGCCAGGTTCTCGGATATCTCCTCCCGGGGCTGCTCCTGCTCCTGCTCCTTGAGGAGGGGCTCGCTCTCGGCGGCCGCGGGCTCCCCCTCCTCCCCCTGCGGCTCCGTCTTCTCCGCAGGCTCGCCAGACGGCAGTGCAGCAACGACCTTGCCCAGAAACTCCTGCGTGCCGTTGTCGTAGAGGTCGAACGCAATCTGGTACGCGTTGGCGGTGGATGTCGAGTCGTCCTTGTCCACGAGCTGCCGCAGCATCTTGGAGACCTCCTCGTCCGAGTCCAGATAGACTGCGCACTTGGCAATGGCAAAGTAGTCCGGGTTTGGTATGTCGTTGAGCAGCTCGAGGATGAGGCCCAGGATCTCGGTGCGCAGGCTGCGCTCCTGGACAATGTCCATGCAGATGCTCAGGGCGTAGTCCATGAGCTCCTCGGCAGGCCCCTGACCTGCGTCCTGTGACTTGCCCTTGGAACGCTTCTCATCCTCGCTGGCGCGCTTGATGACCCTCCTCAGGACGGAGAGGTTCTTGGCCTCGACGGCAATACCCACGACCTGTCGGTAGCGGCCCTCGCTGAGACAAGCCTCGAACAGGCGCTCGATGACGCGCTGGAGGGCCAGCTCGGAGCTCTTGTCAGGCAGGGAGGCGATGGAGCTGGACCTCGCCTCCTTGCCCGCCTGCTGGAAGGTGGGGTCGAGAATGGTGTTGTCGATGGAGTCGCGCGAGAGCAGAGACTTGGAAGGCAGGATGGACTGGGAGAAGGGGGTGGTCGGGGAGACGATGGAGGGCCCGTCGGGAAGGGCAGCGCCGAAGGTGGTCTCGAGGGCGGGAAGGGAGTCGTTCCTGGAAAGCTTGGACGGGGTGTGGGCAGAGGAGGAGATGGCGATGTACTGGTCGATACACTTGGAGATGATGGTCTCCTCGAACTCGCCGGGCGCATCAAGCTTGAACAGGTCGCCGGCGGCCAGGGCAAAGGTCATGCTCTCGTTGTAGGCCTGGAGGTGGTAGTAGACCTTGGCGAGGACGAGGGCGGCCAGCTGGCGCTCGGGGAAAGTTTCTTCCTCGTAGAGAGCCTCGCTGTTGATTTGGAAGGTAGGAGTCCAGTCAGTCAACCAGTCACTCAGGCAGAAGGGGGCAACAGGAGGGAAAGAGGGTTGTAAAAGTAGCAGCAGGCAGCAGGCAGAGGAGACGTACATCTGGCTCAATGCGCCGGCGACCTCAGTCCAAACGGTGTCAATGTCATCGTTGAGGGTCTGCAGGGCAAAGACCTTGAGCTCAGGCTCCTCATCGGAGAGGAAACCCAGCACCCCGGTTGCCGTGACCAAGCCGGGCATCGTTTCGGGGGAAAATGCAGTTTGTTCTTGAGAGAAAAGATAGGTCGATGGCGAGAGAGGGGGGGGGGGGGGGGTAGAGGAAGAGAGAAGAGACGCGATGTAAAGAAGAAGAAGAAGAAGAAGAAGAAGAAAAGAGAAAGCCCCGAGATGCTATTGGATGGGAAAAGCAGTTGGGGGCGATCGAGCCTTGTGTGTGTTGTGGTTGATTATGAGAAGGTAGGTATCAGAGGGAGAACACGGGACATTTCCAGCTGCGGCGATGCTGTCTCAACCGAGAGCTTAGGTCTTTTGACTTGAGGTGGCCGGGGGGGGCAAGGGCAGGCACTGGGCATCCACGTCAGTACCTCTGCCTGGCCTACCCTAGCGTGTGTTGCGCTATGTGGTGTGTTATGTAAGCACCACCTACCCATGGGACCTATGATGGTACCAGAGTACGCGCTCACCTGTACCGTCGTACCGTGACACATATTTTACCAGCCGCATGGCTCCCGTGGTAGTGAGTGTGGTAGGGAGCTTGGACCACTGCATGTACCACTCTGGTACCATGGTATTTGTACCTACTGTAGTATGTACATATGCCTTCCAACCCTCTCTCTCTCTCTCTCTCTCTCTCTCTCTTCAGAGGCAAAAATATGTATCCTTCATGCATATCTCCGTACTGAGATACTTTTGTTTTTTTCGGTGTTTCTACCCATGAAGCTTATTTGACCGGCATACAGCCAGCTGAATGCAGATAATGCAGATCTCTCAGTAACTAACTCTACCTGACCATTTTGGAGGTGTGTCACGGTATACATGTAGTATGGCGCTTCTTTTCTTTCTTTTTTTTTCCCCCTCTCTTCTTCTGATTTTGAGTTTCTAGTAAATGATGACTATTGTCAGAAGAAACAAAATTCTGGCACAGCCCTAATGTAATATTGCAGTGCTGCACACAGCTGCAAGGGAAATGAACGGCGTCTTTTTTTTTCTTTTTTTCTCCTTCTTTTCTTTTTCTTTGGAGGCGGGTTCTTCTGCCTGATGATGTTAGCAGGCAGTATGAGAACCGCCGCAGTTCTCTTAACATTTCCCGCCCGGCGCTTTCAGGAGGATGGAAGGCACCACATCTGGGAGGGAGAGAGGTCAGTTTGCGTCGCGTGTGCCAAGTGAAGGAAAGAGGCACCTTGGACCAAGAAAGTATGGTACCTGCTGCGCCCACACACGCCCACACCTGGCTCCCTTCACGTCCACGTCCACGCCCAGCGTCCGCGCCTTTGAACGGCCAACCTCGTCTCCGTCTCGTCTAGGCGTATTAATCGGCCATTGACGCTGGTCTTGACCTCTCTACATTGGCTCTGGCTCTGGCTCTGGCATCATCATCGTCGTCGTCATCAGGCCCCAGCCTGCACCACCACCCAGTCTTTTCTTCCCATCCTCAATTTGATGGATGTGTAACCAGACCAATCTATCCAGACGCCCCCCCCCACTGCGCTGCATTAGATCAGTGTTTTGGCTCTTCTTTTTTTTATTTTTACTTTTTTTTTATTTTTAATCATTACTTTTTCCTCCCATCCAGCCGTCCGATCCTCGTCTCCCCGCTCGTGCGGGCCAGGTCGCAACACCCCATCCAGCCCCAGCCTCTTCCTCGTTCTCGTCCTCGTCCTCTTGTTTCGCGTGTCCAGCTGAAGCTTCAGAGAGTGACCCCCCAAACACACGAGACGACCGTCGACATCGGCACGTCGAGGCACACGAGGTCAGACATACGCACCGGACTGCTGAAGCTGCAGGCACATTTGAGGTTGACGATGCGACTGTCGCCTCCGCTGTCGAAGTCGTCGCAGCAGCTGTAGACAAAGCGAGAGAGAGAGAGAGAGCGCGCGCGCGAGAAGAGAGAGAGAGAGAGAGAGAGGGAAAGAGAGGGACTCTCGATCTTTCCTGTCGTGTATCCGCCGCTGCCCAACCAACCAACCAACCTGACAAAGGCCAGCCTCCCCTCTTTTTCCACTCCACCCACCAACATCGACACGCGCATCTCTCGATCCAATAGGATTTGAAGCATGGAACATATATGGTAGAGGATCTCAACCAAGAGACAAAACAGGGGCCCTGACTCGAGATCGCAACTGGAGGTTCGAGGGGGGAAAGAAGAAGATACTCTCTGCTGCTGCAGCCTGCGACGCGCGACAGCTTGCGCGCCCTTTGTTGCCCCTGCGTCCGCACGACCCACGCGCATCGTTCGCCTTCGCCTGATCCAAGCAAGCGCGCAGGCACAAGGGGCAAAGGAATTGGATCAAGTCCGGTCTATGTTATTCTTACGACCATGGATCTGAGAATGGTGCTGAACGAGGGCTCCGCACCCGGAAAAGCCCAGCAGCCTCCTCCTCCATCACTACCACCACATCCGCCGCAACATTCACCCCATCCACCTCCACGACCTGGCTCACAACACCAGCACCCTCATCCGCAGCCGCAGCAGCAGCAGCAGCAGCATTCTCTGCCGTCGACGCCCGTTCAGACCGTCCCGCCTCGTTCCTTTCACGACCAGCCACAATCGCTTCAGCCTGCCCCTCCCCCCCCTCCTCCTCATCCTCCACGGACCGCGTCGCGCGAATACCACGCCGGCCCCCAGACTCCCTTCGCCTCTCCTCCGCCTCCACATCCGACTTACGGCAGCTCGACGTCCTTTGCAGCTCCCGCCCGCCCGCAGCCCCCCCCTCTACAGCACCTGTCCAGCAGCGTAGATATGCGCTCGCCCAGCGCCGGCCCAGGGTCCATATCGTCCCCTTATTCTGCTGTCTCCATGAGAACAGACAGCGCCGGCTATCCCTTCCCCAGCCCAGGCCACCCGCATCCAGATTCTGCGAGCCCTGTCCAGCAGCATCGATACCCTCCCTCTGGCGCCCTTCCGCCAAGGGACAGCTATTCCCAGCACCAGCACCAGCAGCAGCAACAACAGCATGGCCCCGTCGCCAGTCCGAGGCAGATGGCTCACCCTCCTCCTCAGGGCTACTTTGGAGCGCCGCCGCAGCAGCAGCAGCAGCCCATACCACAGACACCCCCGGCTACCACACCAGGCGGCACTCATCCATATGCAGCCCAACAGCATTCACGGTCCGGCTCGGCGCAAAGTCACCCTCCCTACCCCCCTCATTCCTTTGTGAGCCCGATCAACACGAACCACCCTCAGCCCCACTCCGACCATATGCGCCAGCCGTCACAGCCGCCGACGCCTCACGGCCCGCCTTTGTCGGCAGGGTCAAGACAATCTGTTCCCCCGGGGACCTTTGCGCAACCACCACCGAGCCAATTCCAGCATCGTATGTCTTCCTCATCCTCGGGAGGACAATGGGCACAGTTTCCTCAGCACCCACAGCAGTCACCACTGCAGCAGCAGCAGCAACAGCTACCGCCACCACCGCCGCCGCCACCTCAGCAGCAGCAGCAGCAGCAGCAGCAACAACAACAACAACAACAACAACAGGTCTCGCCCCACGTGCCTTCTCGCCCGCAGCCTTCTCCCCACCCCGCGGTTCAGAGACCGCCCAGTGCTTACGATCAAGTTCCGGTCCAACGTCACTCGGTGGACCCACTGCGAAGCTCGCTGTCTCAGAGCGACCGCGAGCGGAGCGTCAGTGTGAGTCCCAAGACTCGCGTTCCTAGTCTGCCCTCCAGCGCTGGGCGCCACTCTCAGACCTCTCTTTCCGGGCCCTCTCCTGGTCAGCCGGTGGAATTCGACCCTCGTGACCCCCGCCAATTGCCTCTCGGTGCTACTGCGCCGATGAGGGACGCGCCTGGGAAGCTCGAGCGCGAGGCTCCACCTCTGTCGTCCGCTATCAAACCCGAGCGCGCCACGACCCCTGCCAAGCGAAAGATGGATGACAGGGGTCTCAAACCAGAGGATTTTGACCGACAAGAGCCACGACCGCCGCCGTTCCAAGCCAACGGCGGATATAGGCCTGGCAGTTCCTCGCGTCCGGCCGCCGCGCACCAATCCGACTCTCCAATGCTGGCACGGCGCAGGCCGAGACACGCTGCTCCTCCCCCCTGGGCGGTGCCTCTCGAAAGACAGCAGCTCAGGCACCCAAACTACCCCCTGCGGAAGCCGGCTGCCAACCACGCCCATGTGAACGGCACGGCTGAGCCCTCCTCGCATGGTGCTGCCGCCCGTCAGGACCGGCCCAGCAGTCGCCATGTCTCCCCAGAGACAGCTCGCTCCAGCGCTGCTGGTCCGCCCGCGAACAGGGCGTCTCCGGCACCGCCCCCGGCCTCGCACCCCTCCAAGCCGAAACTGCTGGGACCATGGGAGCCCACGCTGGCCAACCAGGAACCCTTTGATGAGCTGTGCAAGACCGTGGCAGATTTCCTGTTTCTCAACGTGGTCAACCCGATCGAGCTGAGGGACCTGCACGGCCGTCCTGGCATCAACTTCGAGATCGAGGCCAAGCTCGGCACCCTGGTCGAGAGGGACTCCGGGGGCGAGAGGCTTCACCTGCCCGTCCAGTCCGAGGTAGCCTTGGTGGTCACGCCAAATCCGCCTTACAACTTTTCAAGTAGCATGACCGAGGTGAGTTTTACTCAGAGTAGTGTTTTGTTTTGTCCCCCTCCCCTCCTCTCCCTCCCCAAAAAAAAATTGAGAGCATGACTGGAATTGTCGCAAGCAATTGGCTGACGGAATTTCTTCTCTCCCCCCCCCCCCAAAAAAAACAGTTGCAACACATGAAGTACAACGAATATCTCAACTACTTGACGACCGAGACTAGCCTGCAAAATCCCAAGAACAAGAACTCGCCCGAACCACGCGTCCCTATCAATTATGTCCATACCCGAGAGATAGACAGACATTACACACCCAGAGACGCGAAACAAGCTCTCCATCCCATACTACAGAACCTGATCGACGCCCGAGGGTCCAGGGCTCCCTCGGTGCGAGTGACGACGAATATGAAAGATGGGGGAACTGTAGTCGCCAAGATCATCAAGGTCAAGGTCGCGGATCTGCACATCTATTTCCCGCAGGTAGACCTGGACTGCCGCATCAGCGTCAACGTCGAGGCAGATTACGACGGTTCTGTCGAGGCGTTGGAACAATCCGCACAGGAGAGACCAGGCTATCGTGCTAATGACAGGGTGGACCGACACAAGGATCGGTTGAGCTACACTCATGGCATGTACAAGGTCGATCTCACGCAGGTCACCCAGCCAGAAGCAGGCGGTCAGGTATGTGAAGCCATCTCTCTTTCTCTCTATACATATCGTCTCTAAAGATAGTGGCGTAACACCCCACCCCACCCCCCCCCAACACACACACCCACTCTCTTCATTGCATTCAACTGCTGACGTGTCCTCTAGTCGGCTGCAAGGAAGATTCACGAGCTGGAGATTGAATTAAATGCCAATGCTGTCATCGACCAAGGGTGTCGAGCCCTGCAATCGCAGCCACACAACTACGACTTCCTCGTCGAAGGCTTTGTAAACAACATACGCCTGCTTGCAAGGAAATCTCGAGAGTTTCAACCAGCGCAGTGAATTTTTTTTTATAAAAAAAAAGAAAATGGACACTTGATCCCTCAGGCTGTCAGTGGTACGCCTCAGAGAGGCCATATCTGGCCTGAAATATCATCACACAGAATACAGCACATTTTCTTTCCTACAGGATATTTCTGAGCACGACCAATGATTTATTTATTATTCTTTCCTTTTTTTTTCTTTCTTCTCTCCTCCCAGATTGTTGCGGATTCTCTTCTTTTGCACCTCTGTCCGGGATCGGGTTGATACCAGGAGTCTTGAAACTTGGTTTTGGGTTGCCTCGGCATGTAGAAGACGGCGCAGGGAACACAGGCTCGCGCTCAGAGATGGAGCGGAAGCAGGAAGCAGGAAGCAGGAAGCAGAATCTGAAGAAAAAGGACCTGCCGCAAGGCTGCTTGTCCGCATAGCGCGAGCCCATCTTGGTGTGTTTTTCAGGACATCCGCACGACAGGCTGGATAGGATACATGGGACCCCAAGATATGCAAATATCCTTATACGAATTTCCAATCAACGTTATTCACAAAGACAGTCGACCGCATCCAGGAGGGCCCCCCCCCCACCACTTTTGTGTGAGCTTGAACTTTGCTTTCTTCAGCCTCGCGTCTAGCTCAAAGCGTCCAGCATCTCCTTTGCGATCCATGAGTGGGTATGCGTCGTCGGACTTGGTGGCGTCCCCCGAAATCAGCTCAAAACATCCAAGACAGAGCAACATTCACACAATTTTTTTTTTTTTTTGCTTCTTCTTCTTCTCGCGGAGCACTTACTGATACTCGTCCCAATACACCATACCCTGCACATCATCGCACTGCGTGTACGTGCCGCTGGCCCCAGGCGCCCCCTCTCCATAGATGCCGACCAGACAACTCCCATACTTACCCAGCGGTCCAAACCCATAGGCCCGCGGCTGCCCATAGTACTCAAAGGAGCCAAACAGCGCCCTGAGATCCACGTGGTCCACACCGCTGCTCAGCCGCGCCCCGTCGGCCAGCAGGGCCGCCAGGAGGTCCGTGAAGGACGCCAGCTGCGACTTGGTCAGCTCGTCGGCATAGAACCCGTACGGCAGGCGGGACAGGTCGGGCGAGGCGACGGTGAGGACGTGGCCGGCTGGGTAGGCGGCGCGCAGGGCCGCGGTCGCGGCGGCGACTTCCAGGTAGGACTGGGCGGCGCTGATGTTGGGGTTGAAGAAGATGTCGTTGGCGCCGGCCCAGAGCACGAAGAGAGGGGTGGTGAAGTCGCCGGCTGACGAGGACGAGGACGAGGACGAGGAGGCGTTGAGGGAGGTGCCCTGTGGAGACACGCCGGACAGGAACGAGGAGAGCTGGTCCGCCACGGCGGGCACGGGGATTGTAGAATCAGGGCCTGTGTAGCCTTGGATGAGGCTGTTGGAAGTCGTGGCGCCGCCGGTGGCATAGTCGTAGAGGGGGATGGAGAGGTTGGAGGAGAGGTATTGAGCCCAGACTGGACCGTTGGAGAAGTGGCCTTGGTAGCTTGAGCGAGGAGGATGAGTTATGTGTTCACGTCAGATGTTCTTCTTTCTTGTCCTTCATCCAAGCTCACATAAATATGTGATGAATCATGGCTGGATGTTTCCCCCCCCCCCCTTCTCTCTCCCCCCGGGACCAGCCGGCATATTAATGACTTACTATGGAGGTACGAGCGGCCATGTCCCGTTGGATATTCGATAGGAGCCATTGCCTATTACTTGGGATCAGCCGTGGTATCTAGTCATGGGTGGCTCCAGATGGATATAGATTACCGTTGTCACTGAATGAATCCCCAAAGACAACAATCGAGGAGAATGTGGTCCCGCTGCCCGTATGAACTGGCTTGGCGATGGCGCCTGTCGCGGCCGAGATAATAATAAAGAATAGCATTCGGTATTGGACGAGCATTGTGGCCTTTCTTCCCTGAGGATTTCTCGTTCGTAATTCATTACTACTTCTCGAGGCACTCTGTGTGAGGGAGCATACAATTCAACGTTATTAAGTCGTCGAGCGAGCCGAGGCTTCGGGTACGTCGGGCGGTCGTTAATAGACGCGAGCTAATTACTACTGATAGTATAATCAATATAGCATCGCTTCAGCTGACCAAGGAAGACGGGTGCGGGGCTTTACAGGAGGCGATTGGCTGGGGATTGATCAGACAGGCCAGTTCTGTTGACATTTTATCGAAGAAGGAGACTAGATAATTGGTTGTTTTTTTTTTCGGAGAGGGGGGGTGACATGAGCTGAAGAATGCTGCACAACAGGGTCAGGAATTGACTAATAAATCCGCTTCTCCAGCTACTGCAACATGGGTTGAGATAAGCTATGGAGGTTATTATGCCTTGGGCCTCCCACTATTGAGAATGCCTGGATCTTTTTTTTTTCTTTCTCTCTTCTTCTTCTCGGGAGTCCTCACCTTACTGGCCATTCTATAACTATATCGACAAGTTGCCATGAGAGATCACAAATGCCAAGATCATCATATGTTGTGCTGCTGTGAATACCAAGCTTACATGTCTTGAACGACTGGAAAATATAATACAACGAAACAAATGGAGATCATATCTGAGGACCCTGCCCATATGACACCTAGCATCCAAAGCCTGTCCATCTGCCTTGTGATAATCAAATTGGAGGCTTAGATCATGCCGTGTTCATCAAAATCCCCAGGTGTTCCTTGTGAAAGAATCACCTTGGTGGGCTGTGCGGTGTAGATCTCTCTTGTCCGTGGCGGCCTCGGCGGTGGACTGGAGTATTTCCTCACATATCCGTCCTTCTGGCCGTGGCTCAGGGCCGTGTTGAGATTTCCCCTTCTCTCGGTACCCTTCTCCTTCATGTAGGAGCCTGCAGCCGGGCTCCATGGCCCCGTCACCTTGGGAGACAGCAGTAGGTCTGCGCAATAGCCATCGCCAGATACTTGACATCAGGTTGACAAGTCAGCAAAGCATTCGCAAAAAAAAAAAATTCTAAAAGGCGAACCCCAGATAGGCAAACTGTTGGAGAAAGCGTAGGCCTTGGAGGGGAAGAAGAAGAAAAGAAAAAGGAACAGTTTAGGCTCACATTCTCCTCTGGGGCTCCCTTGCGTGTGTATGCCATAGAGACACATATCGCAGACCCCATGTCTCGTCTGTGTGAGCTCTCTGCAGAGGCACGAGTGTATTATGTCACTGCAGATGCACTCTTGGAGTTGCAGTGAAGCGTCGGGTCTCGATACGGCGCCGAGGCCGGTCAGCCTGTCGGGGGAAGAAGTCGAGACTGCGCTTGACCGCCGCCGCCGCCGCCGCCTCCAGCTGGCCACTGGGGTCCGTGGCGACGATGATGCTGATTCGCGCCTGTGCGAGGAGATTGGGATGACTGATAGCAAAGGCAGCTTCATGGTGTCCAAGTAAATTGACGATGTGGTTGTCATGGCGAGGCCGAAACGGAGTGCGCCGTGTGTTTCGAGACGCCGCCGATAGGAGGAGGCTACAGTATATCAAGTAGTGTTGCTCGGCCATCTACATATCTTCCTTTGTCCCACAAGGTATTTTCCGTGATTTGGGTAAGTGACCACGTGAAAATGTTGTTTTTCTTTCAGCGATAAAACTTTTGTCATGCTACTAGCTCTTAATTTGTCAGGCGGATTAAAGTAATTTGTCAAGCTGGACGGACACTCAAGAGGATGTCGGTTAATTAATTACAGTAAGCAAGAATGTGGAATTTGAACAAGAAAAATTGAAATCAGTTTGGTTTAGTAGATGGAGTGGATCGGAAGTCTCATAAATGCAGTGTCCCAAGAGGTATTATTGAATAGTTTCTCTAATACGGGCAAGCCACCTGCCCCTATCGATGCCCAGTGCCTACTTGGCTTTCCAAATCTACTTACTGTACAATTCCAGATCCTTTATGCACAACTCATCTACGCCCTATTCTGCGAAAGTATCCAAGTTCACAAGAGAGATCCCATGCTTAAGGAATACTAAACTTGGTCTGTTGAGCTGTAGGGGCTCAGAGTCAATGCCTTGCAAACATGCCCAATGCTCACTGACTGAAATCACACCGGATGAATCACATCATTGCTCACATATGAGGATTAGCAACGAACTCTTCCCACCGCCGTCCTTGATGTATTCGCTGAAACTCTGCAGAAACTCGATATCGAACAACACAAGACTAACACATGAAGGAATGACTGATTTACTATACGACGCTTCGATATTACCTCAAACATGCTGTAAGTTCAGCCCTCCTGTCACACAGCAGAACAAGAGAGGCTACAGTGCCCTACGCCCACGTGTTTATGTAGTAGAACCTGGCCCAGTGACCAATTTGATGTTTCTAGTGAGACTGGAAGTTGTTAAGAGAGGGGAGGGAGGGAGAGGGGGTCAGGAGGAGAGAGTCGAGAGAAGGGAGAGGCGAGCAATAAAAGGCCCCGGCAGGCAAGGAGAAGAGAATGTAAAGGCCAGGAATTGAGCATGATCCCATGACAAGTACACTGCGATGAGAAATATGTCATGCTGTAGATCACTGAGCCGAGACGGCCTCGCTGTCAAAGACTCTCTCTCTTCCTTCATCAAGGGAGTCTGTGGCAAAGTTGAAGCATGGGACAGGAATATGTGGCTTCACTTCTGTCCTGGCCATTTGAACCCATGATCTGCTTGCCCTTGTTCTATACATTCCGTACTTGAGAGAAAGCAACTTTACGCGGCTGGCCACCCTCACGGGGGAGGGCCGATCACAGGGTAGACCTCGATCCTGATAATATGGCACGTGGGCGGCACCGCTGCACTCATCTGATCCCTGATGTATAGGAACACATTCGCTGTGGTGAAAGGGAGCGTTTGGAAAGTCTCGGGCGCTTTTCCGGTGAGACAAAAAGAGGAAGTCGAGGGATGGAGAAAGTCGATGATCCCCCCTCGCTGGAAAGGCTTTTTTTCCCAAACGTTTTGGCAAGTTGCTGCAGCACCTTGAACCGAGACCCAGATGAGTCAGTAATAAAAGGGATCATCGCAATGGCCTTTACTCTGGAATTTGTTGTCTCCGGTTGAGACTTTTGGGTAGGCCAGCTCGAATGATTCTTCTCGTCCGGTCGGCGACCCCTTTGGTGAGGTCCCTCAGCCGGTGGCAATTCGGCCTTCCTCCCTTCGCATGACAAGAATGATCTCCCATATAAAGGATACATCTTTTCCTTGGAGATGATTGATGTCCTTCGAGTTGCTGCAAGCGCCTCACACTCCTTTTGATCTTACTTTCGCTTTCGAGCGCATTCCCATCTTTCTCAATTTTTTATCATACATAACTACCACAACGATGAAGCTTCAACTCGTGCTGACTGTGATGGGTGCGGTGGCATCAGGCCAGTTGCTTCCAGGAGATGAAAGTGAGTTCTGTTCTGTTCTGATGGAAAACCACATCACGGCAGTGAGATGAGGAATATGAAAGCCTCTTACTAAAACACCTGCTTCCTCCAGCGCCTCCAGTGCCGGATATCCCGACAACACTGTTGACCTCTGTCATCCCCGCGGCTCCCACGGACGTCGCAGGCTCAGAGCCTGAAGAAAATATCGGCGTGCCCGGCCTGCCCATCCCCCTCCCTATACCCTCGGTTCCCCTTGGACTGCCCATCCCGATTGTTTCGGCACTGCCCATACCCACGTCGATTCGTAATCCGATCCCCGTGAGCCTGAGTGTCCCACGCGTTCCGGGCTTGACAGGCCTGCCTGTGTCTGTGCCCACGATCCCCGTCGGGCTCCCGAGCATCACCGTCCCACGCGTCCCAGGTCTGACAGGCCTGCCTCTGTCGCTTCCTACAATCCCCGTCGGACTCCCCACCAGTCTCGCGGTCCCAGGCGTTCCAGGTCTGACAGGTCTGCCTCTCTCGCTCCCTACTCTTCCCACAATCCCCATTGGACTCCCCAACAGCCTCACAATCCCTCGCGTTCCAGGCCTGACAGGCCTGCCTCTCTCGCTTCCTACTCTTCCCACAGTCCCCATTGGTCTTCCTAACAGTCTCGGTGGTATTCCCGGTCTCACCGGTCTTCCTCTTTCGCTGCCAACGCTTCCCACAATCCCCATTGGCCTCCCTACCAGCCTCTCAGTCCCTCGCGTTCCAGGCCTGACAGGCCTGCCCCTCTCGCTCCCTCCTCTCCCCACGATCCCCATTGGACTCCCCACCAGCCTCACGATCCCTGGCGTTCCGGGGCTGACCGGCCTACCGCTCTCTGTCCCTTCCATTGGGCTTCCCCCCATTGGAGTTCCTTCCGTTGGCGTTCCTTCCGTTGGCGTTCCTTCCGTTGGCGTTCCTAGCATTGGGGTCCCGCTGCCAGCCACTATCCCTCCGATCCTGACATTGACGACAATTCCCATCCCTACAGTCCCGATCCCCACCATTATCCCGCCGGCCCCGACGAGCCAGCCTGCTCCGGCCAACCCTGCACAGGTCGCCGAGGGTGTTCTCGCAGGACTCTTCCGAGAGATCCTGTCTATCTTGGGCATCCATATCTAGGTACGAATAACAGTCTGCCAAGTTTAATCTCGAGAGGCCAAACCCCCCCCCCCCCCCAAAAAAAAAAAACCAAAAAAAAAACCAAAAAACAACCGGATATGTTCAGCTAACAAGGGTTCTCTTCTCTCAGATACGTGGTCTACCAGCAAAGGGCCGATAACTTGGGAACTTCTTTTCTTTTTCTTTTTTTCTTTCTTTCTCTTTTTTCCTTTCTTTCTCTTCTGTGGTGACTTGTCTAATTTTGTGTGGCCGTGCGATGTTGCGTCTAGGATTTAAGGAGATGGGATGTGTTGTGAAAGTCTTGTTTTTCTTCAGCAAAATGTTGCGGCTCACGGTCAGTTTCGAGACTTGACCTCCCTGCTCGCTGTATTTTCTTTGCAAATAGTTTTAAGAGTACTTGGGCCTTATTGAATAAGTTTTGTTGCAAATCATTTGTGTAAATTGTGATGTCAGAGATGCAGAAATGGACTGACCGCCCAAGGTCGATAACCTACTCTACCTTTTATGCATGAATATTGACCCAGGTGGAGGGGGGTGTAAGAGGGGCGGGGCGGGTGGGACGACCTATTGTTTTTCATCCTTCAAAGGACTCACGAGTTAGAAGCAATTTTGAAATAAATAGAATATATATAAAAAAAATTGAATGAAACCAAAGTAATATTATGTTTGAAATCAAAGATATTCCAGCAAAGAGTCTTCAGCTTGCTAGGTTTGCAAAATGTCTGAACCCTCGTCATACGAAGAGGCCCGATGAGAGATGGCCTGAGGCTCTGAGCATCTTGTCTCAAGAGGACGAAGCAAACTCCAGAAAGATTGCAAGACGTAATTGTAGTAGAGATCCGGCGGCGAACTCGTTATATTAAAGGATGGTCTTGTCAGCTGTGTGGTCATTGGAAGAACGAGTGGTGGTTGTCAAGTTTGGTAGTGTTCTCGTCCATGACCTGATGAGCCACCTGGAGGGTATCGTGGTGCTCAAGTTCTGGTTTTATCTGGCCCTCTTGCTCGTCAGGATGTTGGTCAATGAACAGGTCCTTGATGGTACCTGCGCCAATGGCGCGCTGGTACACAGCGAAGCTCGTGGCAAACTCTCGGTGCTGCCCGATGCGGATCTTGTCGAGGAGGTTGAGGGCGAAATTCTGGCAGTTGTTGTTGATAAGATTATAGGCGGCTCGCTTCTCCCTCATGTTGAAGATGACCATCTCGCCTTGACCCTGTCAGTACTTGGATGCCCATTTGTATCTGCCCGCGCCAACAGCTAAGCTTTGGGGTCACCGGCCAGAGGGGGGAGGGGACTTACCAGCCTCTCTGAGAGCCTCGTCGTTGAACCTCGTCTTACCCACTTCATACGTATGCCACTCGTCTCGGTTGAGCTTCTCGTTGATATACACCACATCGAGATGCTCGTCCTGTGCTCATCCACATCAGTCAGCCCTGGCATCACCGCCACACGCCCCGGTCCATGTTTTCTCCCCCCCCCCCCCCTTCTCTCTCCCGGTCCTGCGCGTGCTAATTGATCAACTATTTCAAATAAAATTTCAAATTGGTTTTTTATTACGAACCATCCACAGCTCGTGAACGTAACCCCCAACGAGCACAGCCCAGTGCTGGGTCGGGTCCGGACACTTGTGAACCTCCTCCGTGATCAACTTGCCCAGCCTGGTCTGTTCGGCAAACCACTTCCCGGCAGGGCCTGCGACGGGGTGCCAGCCGATCTCGACGGTGCGGGGCTCGCCGTCGATTTTGACCTCCCCCGGGGGGATGACGTTGGGCGTCTTGCCGAGCCCGAGCTCATGTTGAACCATGAGTTTGCCCTTGAGCAGGTTATCCTTTCTACATATGCCCTGTCAGCCCAGTCCACCCAGCTCGATCAAAGGCAGGGGAACAGCTTACAAGAACGAGCCCAACTTGCTGCCAGGCGATGTCCGGCCGGATTCTTGCCCTCCGTGATGGTGCATGTTACTTAGGCTCATTGTGGTGGGCTCTGGGGAAAGAAAAAAGCAAATGAGAAGGAAGGAAAAGAAGAGAAGAAAGAAAAAAGATTGCTCTTGAACCTTTTGTACAGTCGCCGCTGGTGTTTAGAAACGCAGCTCGTTATGCTGGGGGCCAAGCAAGCTCCTTCTCTCTGAAGCACCCGTGACAACTTGGTGGTTTCAAAACAAAACAAGGAAGGAGGAGAGAAGGGTCATACGTACTAAACAGTCTCAGGATTTAGGCGGCGCTTTTGCAGCCCCAATCAGATGGCGAAATATTTATATTGGCGGGAGCTAAGAAGAATCGGGGGGTTACAGCAGGAGCAGGGAATTACCTAAGCTGATCATGGCGGCTGCTGTTCGTTCATACTCAGCATCTCTTGTTCCTGGATGATTTCTAAGCCTTGTCTTTTTTTTCTTTCTTCGCACTTTACTTGCTCTGCCAAAGTTTTGCGTCACGATCGTCACAACGCACGATTCCCCAAAACAACCAAAAAAAGAAAAAAAGATCATTCCCCCTTTCCTGATCATGGCAGAATTTCCACCACGTGGCCTCAAGGAAGCCGCAGAGTCCGTGGCGAAGCTCCTCCGCGACCGCGGCGAGACCCTCTCCGTCGCCGAGACCGCCGCCGGCGGGCTCATATCAGCGGCACTGCTGGCCACGCCGGGAGCATCTAGGGTCTACAAGGGCGGCGCGGCTCTCTACACCCTGGAGTCGCGGATCGCGTTTGCGGGCTGGACGCAGGCCGACATCGACAGCTACGACGGGCCCAACCCGGACCTGGTGGCCGGGCTCGCGAGGAATGTGAGGACCACGCTGGGGTCGACGTATACTGTGGGTGAGGTACGTTTGCCACGATGATGATGATGGGAATGATGAATGCTGGGACCCATCCGTTATATATGCATGTGACCCGGGAGGACAAGGTAGGTGGGGGGGGAAAAAAGGTCGTGGCGTCCACCAGTTGGCTCACAGCGCTTCCCACCTGCAGAGCGGCACAGCTGGACCGACCGCCTCGAGGAAAGCCGCAAATGGACAGCCGTGAGTGAAGCTCTTGAGATCATGAACCCTTGACTCCCTTTCCGCGGGCCGAGGTTTGCTGATGCTCTCTTCGCCCCTTGCAGTGGCTATGTTGCCCTGGCTGTGGTAAGTGAGAACAAGACCCTGAGCAGAGACCTAAACACGGGCCTCGGAGGCGAGCGGGCTGGGAATATGGTGGCCTTTGCGACGTTGGCGCTGAAGTTGGTTGAGGAATTCATCACGACGGGTGAGACCCAGGGGGGGAAGATGTAGTAGTGCCCCTCGTGGTCTGACTGACATGCACCCAGACAGTACTGTATTCAAGTCTCCTGGGGATTTTCCCCCCCTTGTTGTCTCCTGAGGCGTGAGCATCTCTTGCAAATGTGCTGTAGTTATGTGGTGGACGGCCTACTGATGATGGAAAGCCATCGACACAAAAAGTAGGCCAACCGGTCTCTCGCTGCGGCTGGTTATGCGGCCCAACCCTTATTTATTCCATATCTAGGGGCGCTCAAGATCTTTATTAGAATGTTTCTATTCAAGCATTGGCACGACTATTCGTACAAAACAAAGAACGCCCGCCCGCCCCTTGGTCTATCTATACCTTATGCAGCCTTCTTCACCTTCCCAACCTCAGCCTTCTTCCTCTTCCTGGCGCGCCACGCCGCGAACTCGTTTAGTAAGCCCATGACGAGCGGCACCCCAACAGGCCCCAGGAGAGGCAGGTATACTGCGATCTTGTGCTCATCAGGGAAGTACAGCTGGCCGACCATGCTCTTCTCAAAAAAGGCCCGCTCGGCGGCCGCCTCTGCGATCTGGGCGTGGATGAGCCCGTCTGGCGTGCCTAGCGATTCGCACGCCAGGCGGAGGTGGCGGATCGAGGTGCTCACGCCGTCAGCGACGGACTGAGGGATGGAGATGGACGGGAGGGCCCGAGAGAGGCGGGCCAGTGAGCCGAGGGTACTCGACGCACGGAGCAGCAGGTCGGCAGAGCGGACCCTGGAGAGGGTGGAGAGGCGGAGTGGCAGCGAGCCCGAGGTGGGCGTGCCGAGGAGCGAGAGGAGGTGCGTGGTGAAGGTGAGCAGGGGCTGCTTGAGATCCTCGGCCTGCACGTGTGCCGCCCTGCCGTCGCCGCCCGCGGGGTTGAGAAGATATACTGTTCCCCACTGGGGGATCAGCCAGGAGTGTGAGGTCTCCGAGACCGCTGCCTCGCCGGCCGGCACATCATCCAGAGCAGGCGACAGCTGGATGGTCTGTCTGCCCACGAAGACGATAAAGTTGACAGTAGGTGCGCCGCCAATGGACGGTGACAGGGGCCACTCGGCGGCATTGATGAAAGAGGACAGGTCGTCCTTGCTCAGCACCTGGGACTGGACGCCGGGGGTCGCGTACAGCTGGACCTGGGTGTCGATGGTGAAGTTGTGGATGGGTCTCAAGACGTCCAGCACCGGTTGCATGTATTCGTCGATGGCCTTCTCGATATCCCAACTGCTGGGGGCAGGCCCGTCGGTGAAGAGGGAGAAGGTGAGGTGATACGTCGGGGCATATTTGAGAGAACGTGTCGGCCGCTTCGCGATGGTGTCGGCAGTGTCCGGCGCCAGGCCCTGCGGCCGGTGTTCTGGCTTGGCCGAAGACGTAGAGAGCAGGTAGGATATGACGGCCTGCTCCTCGGCAAAGGTGGACCGCAGCTCGCTCGCGACATATGTCGCCAGGGAGGAGGAGGAGGAGCTCGGCGAGGGGATCGAGTTCGGGGTGTAGGTGATGTCGAGAATGGACTCATATGGGTGGAGCGAGGCTGTCGTCGACTCTCCTGGCTGGAGCCGTATGACGAGGGCGACCTCGTCAGGGCCGGCAGTGCCATTCACGGTGCTGGCGCGAGGATCCAGCTGCAGCCGGAGATGGTGACCAGGGAAGTCGTTTAGGTCGTCGAGGGCGTGCTGCGTCAGGCGCAGGAGGTTCTGGGCCTCTTGCTCCTGCAGCTGGTTGGCCTGGATGGAGATGCGCAGGGGGAAGACTGGGCGACAGGCCTAGGGGGGGGGGGGGGGGGAATTCAATACTTCTGTCAGTGATTGATTGATGGTTCGGGACCAAACAACATGATTGATTGGGGAGGGAGAGTCGGCATGAGGGGGGCCCGGAGAGAGGGGGGCGACGACCTACCTTACCATCCGCCCAGTCCATCATGTCGTCCAGTGGCAGGTTCGCCCTTGGGATTGCGGTGGTGTTCCACCAGATGGGCAGGCCGAGACACAACACGATGAGCCAGAAGGAGAAGATGACCTGGGACCGCCTTCGCATGTCTGATGGCTTCTCAGGCGGAGGCTCCTTGCGGCGGCTGGTGGCATCGCGACTCGAGGCATCTCGGGGCAAGGAATCGCTGGTGTGGATGGGCTCAGCCTCGGGACCAGGACCGGGAGCAGGATCTGCCAGCCCGCTGCAGGCAGCCGTGGGAACGGCATTGGCCATGTCAACATCATGGGCAGGTATTGCAGACATGGCAGGTCGGGAAGAGGCCCTCGCTACATCGCGTCGTGGTGGTGGTGGTGGTGTTGGTTGTAGTAGGTGCTGTTCAAGGGCAGGCAACCCTGCGAGAACAAAGTGTACCAGGTGTGTGGTAAGGAACAGCTGGCTGTAAAGCACGCTGATAAGATAAGGTGCTGCTCTAGTGGTCAGCACCAACACTAACGCTCTTGACACCCTGAAAGGGATACTTGCCCCCCGCCTGCACAGCACCAAGTACGCACCGCTATAGTACTGCTACTATGGTAGTGTCTCTCTCTCAAGACTCTCTCTCTCTCTCTCTCTCTCGGCTTCACATGCGAACAATTGCGCCTACTACTACTGACAAAGTTTGTGGGCAATCTCTCTTGCCCGGGGGGTCTCCACCCCGCATGAGATGCCGAATTGGGCATGCAGTAAGTGCGTAGTATTACTACGTGCGTTAGTAGTACGACACATACTACTTCTTAAGCATACTTTGCTATGGTGGTAGTAGAAGAACAGACTACCAGATCCATGCCCGTCATTTCCGCAAGAAACCCGCCGTAAGAGACCAAAGTTTAAGGCTGATAACAGCAGCTCTACCTGATAGAGAGCAGCCGCTGGGCTGAGAGAAAAAGAGAGAGACAGAGAGAGGATGAAAGAGAGTGACAGAGGATTAATTCCTGCCTGACCTTGCTGAGGCCATCTTCGCTTATCCTCCCCTCGACACACAGCATTTGTCTCGCAGGATGATTAGGCGGTCAGGGTTGTTGTGCGGGCACGGCGTCCGCGCCCCGACGTGCTGGGCCGCCTCGGGCTCCATAGCCCAGGGTTAACCCCTACAGTAGTATTTTTCTACAGTAGTATTTTTCATATTCTGGTACAACCCGACACTACAGTTACAGTACATAGGTACCCTACCTGGCATGTGCCCCCCCCCCCCCTAGCTGCTTATAGTACTTACAACACACAGCGCGACACAACCCCACGCTCTTCAAACGGGAAGATCCAGAAATCTACTAACCCTCTTCCCCTCGCCCCCCGGTCGAGGCTTGTGAGCCGAGGCGCAAAGCCAAAGCCGCAACATCTGAAGTTCTGCTCGTCCGCCTGCCTCCCTTTCCACGACCTTTTTTGATACCACGCTGTCTTTGTCCTGGAGAGGGTTGGGCATAACTCGCGAGCGTTGTTCGGAGAGCAAGAGACAACCTCCTCGTCCTCGGTTCGGAAGAAATATCCTTATCATTGATCGTCATCTTGAACCCCCCTTCGTGCTTATGTGCTGTATCTTCGTCGCCTGCGCTGTGAACCCCATTGCTTGAATTTTTTTTTTTCCTCTCTCCCTCCTCCCCTGGGCAAAAGGCTGGTCCGTTACATCACCTCACATCACCTTACCTCGTCCTCGTCCTCCTCCCTCGCCTCTTCGCATCGACCCACCATACTATTCTCATATGATTTTGCCCTGGCTTTGGAGAGAATAGGTTCTCTCTTCCCCATACATTCTTCTGCTTCGCAATTTCTCCTTCTCCATCTCTGCATAACAATTATTATATACAGACAGAAAGACGTCTTTAGAGCCTCTTGTTCTCCTACTCCACCACCACCACCACCACCACCACCACCTCCTCCTCCTCCTCCCTCCCTCCTCGCTGCGCCTATCGCCGTGCTGGCCCAAAACCCCTTCTTGAGAACCACGAGTGCCACCTCCTGCACCTTTGTCGGCTTGATCGAACAACCCACCGCTCGTCTCTGCGTGTCCTCTGGCGTTCCCAATCCAGGCCAGTCCCATTGAGCCACACGCAAGCACGCCGCATACATATATATATATAACTTCCCGTGTCTCAATAATCTGCCGCCCTTGTGTTCCCCTTTAATCGAGATCTCCCCGCCTCTTATATTCCTGAGACTCTCGGCTCTCTACCCCGCTGTACCTCTCTCCCTCTCTTCTTCTTGTGCCTGTGTTCCCCTTCTTTTATCTACCTTGGCACTTCCTCCAGGTCACACCAGAACCCGTATAAGTCTAAATAAAGATTAAAAATAAAAATAAAATAAAAATGCCCGGTAAGCCTCTTTCCGCGCCTCGAGGGGCCCTCTCTCTTTCTCTCTCCCACAGTACACACACACACACACACACATAAAGACGCACTCATCCCCCTTGCGGCTGCTGCAGCTGTCCCAGCCGAAACAAGAACCGGGGGGGGGGGGGGGGGGGGGGGGGGGGGGGGGGGGGGGGGGGGGGGGGGGGGGGGGGGGGGGGG
>JACWQW010000204.1:0-30386 GCA_014849355.1 Cryphonectria radicalis
GAGGAGGAGGAGGAGGAGGAGGAGGAGGAGGAGGAGGAGGAGGAGGAGGAGGAGGAGGAGGAGGAGGAGAAGAGGAAGGAGGAGAAGGAGGAGAAGAAGAGGAAGGAGGAGAAGGAGATATTGGAGCTGCAGCAGCTGCAGCTGCAGTAGCAGCAGGGAGAGGAGGTGGAGGAGGAGGTGGTGATAGTGGTGGAGTAAGAGCAACAGCAGCAGCAGCAACTTGTTTTTTTTCCTCCCTAAAAGATGGGTTTATTTTTATTTTTTTTGTTGTGCAAAACAAAGCTACACTGTTGCTATGCTACCCCACTGACTGACTGAACAGGTTGGCGCTTGTGACTGCTAATCACAGAACAGAGTTGACACCTTCACTTGTTAGCATTCAGAATCCAGTCCTTACTGAGTGTGATTGCTGGGCGATTCCTCAGAGCACCCCTTAGGAAAGATACAGTAATCTTAGTATCTACGATGGACACAGTAGAGGAGATAGACTCTGACGAAGCGGCGACGGTAGGTGTCGAGGGCCGGGCTCTTCGTGGTCATCATCGTGGCTTGCCTGCTCCCCTTTCTTCTTCCTCGTGGTCGCTTCCTCCTTAGTGTGGTCTGGAGAAGGCGGGTTAGCTTTTAAAGGACCGAGAAAAATATCCAGGGCTGTTCTGATCAGATTATTGCAAAAGAAACGAGAGGAGAATTCAGGAACCTGGACGAATTTCTGGACGATATCTTGAAGGCGCAGGCGAAGGCGCAGGCGAAGGCGCAGGCGCGGGCAGGGGCCACACGTGACCTAAAGTCTGGGCTTTTCTCATTCGTCGCCTTCTTGATAAGTCAGCACATGCCCGAAAGGGGGTCAGGAAGGGGGCCGGGTGAAAAGAGGGGCTGTCGCGACCCAAACATCCCTCCCAGGCAAGGGCTTAAAAAGCCGGGGTCTTCACCGCCAGCTCTTCTACGGCGGGTTTAAAGGGTCATTTTGGTGCAAGATACTGAATTTGCAGAAATTTCTTAATACATAACAGTAATAAAGACCTGACGCTTGATTTTTTCTCTCTTCATTTTCTTTTCCCTCACAATCTCAGACAGTCTGTCCCCATCTTCGCTCGTGCAGAGCCGGTCAAGTTATGTTGATGCTTACTCGCATGATGCCGGGCATGTTCTGCTGAAGCTGAGTTGATTCCGACTGCGCCACGCGTGGCCGTCTAAAATTCTAGAGAAGCCAGGAACGCGTTTGTAGTAGTTACGGCATTGCTTCTGTCGGCACCAGTACACCTCAAAGCCCTCTTCATCGAACGTCAGATCATACGAGTCCGGATCCAGGGATTTGTACCATTCGGGGCTGATATGGACTTTGGAGCCAAAAGACAACACTCGTTTGTATTTGAGCTGCAGACAAGGCTTGCCACTGTGGCAGGGGGCGAGCCCGACTTGACAATAACCCGTCCCGCCGTCCCAAGCCTGCACCTCGTGCATCCTTGAGGCCGCCTCACACCTTCTTGTTGTCTCTGATTCCATGCACTTCCAAAGGGGCTTGAATAGGGAAGGCAGCGCCGGCGGTTGTCATGCGTCGCCCAATCGTCTCGCAGTGTTCCTGTGGCATGTTTTCTTGGGCTCCAGAGGTCGGCAGGGGCGCCAGCCGGTCTCATGCATACCCTCAAAATGGATACAATTGCAAGCGTTGGGATCGAAACAACGGAACTCTGGGGGGGCCATACTGGGCGCCAAGTCTGGGAAGAGGAACCGCCCAGCGTTGTCATCGCCACGGACTTTGCTCAGGAGCCGAGTCCTCAGGGCATCGGCACTGGGGGGCCAATCTCCCGGGGCGATAGGCAGGTGGACAGTCCAGTGCATTACGAGGCTGAACGGACTGAAGAGGCGGACAGTCGGGTACGGCCAGTCAAGGCACGGACAGTCCATGTTCTTATAGGGATTTGACGCGCGCGGGTCGCCGTCAAGCCTCCGCCTGGCATCCTCGCATGCTACAACGTGGCTGCTGTCCTGGCACTGGAGTTCAAACTTTGTATAACCAGAATCCCAGCTGCCCGGTTGTGCCATGATCTTGAGTCTCATGTCCTCCAAGTCGCATAGGTATATGACCCCGCCGTCGTGGGCGCAGGACCGGACAAACCCCCGGTGGGCAATGCACTTCCGAAAACGCCGGCTGGTTCCATCACGGTGGGCCGGGTCGAAGAGGCAGGCCGGGTGGTCGGCTTTGCATTGGGAGCAGTGAAGATACCTGCGCAGCCGCTTAACCCGACGCTCCCAGCGCTCCTTGTCGCTGGCCGCCGCAAGACACCCAGCGCAGTACGCGTCCCTGTCTAGTCTGTGGATCAGGTTCGGCCGGTCCCTCACATGCCACGGGCCGCCGTAGCCCTTGGACCGGAGCTGGATCTCCTTGAGGTGGCCCAAGCAATAGATAGACTGGAAGCACGGCCACGTGAGGGGCCCTTCGTTGCCTTTCTGCATGTAAGTGCGCTGCCGCGTGAGGATGACAGGAGCGCAGAGGGCCGGGAAGCGGCGGGCCACGCGGCGGAGACACTCCACGTCTGCGTCGCCGTCAAGCATCTGGATAATCTTGGTGAGGACGGCGTCCGGGAGGCGGTAGAGCGGGCTTAGCTGTTGATTGTGCCATGATGCCGAGATGAGTGAATCCATCTTGACGTGGGTGAGAGGGTCCGGCGCAGGGGTAGGGTCCAGCGCAGGGGGGGGAAGCTCCATGTATGACGGTGGTGATAGGTGGGTAGGTGAGCCAGCTGAGGCCGGCGACGAGGATGACGGCGTCACCACGGCCCCGTCGGCAGTCGTGGAAGAGGTGGAATTACTGACATCGCTTTGCCGACGACGACGACGACGGAGGACGAAAAAAAGGGAACTGATAGGGTAAATATTCATGATTGTATCCTACTTCTTTGTACTTGATGATTTCCGAAACACCTTGTGTATCAACGAAGAAAAAAAGGTGCGGCTGATGAAACAAAAGTCGTGGGTTATCGTTGGGGCGACGAAGAGGGAGCTTCTTATATATTATAAACCAAACTACCCTCATTGGCAATGATTCACATGCCAACTCCAAGATGCATACTAAATCAACCACCAGCACGAGTTGGTCTCCAACTAGCTGAGAACGGTCCGGTGCTACTTGAGAAGCAACAGCTAAGTCATTAATTATTCCTCTGAAATGCTTACGCACTTGGTCGCTAACAAATAGGGCGGGCCTTCGGTTGCATGATGCTTGCGCACTTGTTGTGATTTTAGATGATCATTGCTCATCGAGATCGAGTGACCAAGCGCGCTGGCTACTTGTTAGTAGACATTTTCCCATGCCTAAACTGTAACTAGGCTGTAAGCATGTGTAAGGACATCCTATGCGGGAACCTTTGTGGTCAAGCCAAGTGATATTCTCTCCAAGAACAATTGCGAAGACGTGTCTTCATGAGGTCTTGTGTCTCCAGTGCATGTGATCATGGTAAACCCACCTCACTCGGACCTCAACGGGGGTATGGGAGACCGCCTTTCTCGCGCCTTATTTAAAAAGCCAGGTCTAGGCGCCCTTAGACGAGCAACCTATGTATAAACCACAAATAATCCCATCATTTAGCCTCGGAAGACTAACGACCAGCGACGTGCTCATGACCAGATTGCTGCTGACGCAAGGAGTACAGTTACGATCCTTTCTACCATTAACAGTCCAGTATCATTACACAACTCTGGAGAACGCCAACAACCACTTCTCTGTCTTTGCAGAGCTGCCAGCTATGGACAACAACGCCTACACCTTCGCCAGCATACCTGGGTCTGCGCAGCATCATGTAGCTACTTTTGCAGCATTCAAGTGTCTAGGAACTCCCCACCGCATCCTCAGTAATCATACTAGATATTGCTTCACAGATAGTTCGCGGCGTTCTGATTGTCAGCCACAAGTCCAAAGCAGATGTGAGGTGTGGCGCCAAGAAGAGTTGAGGAGTGCTGTATGTATACACTTGCATAATCGAAATGGGACTTGAACATCTGTAGTGTTTGAGGATTTCTTATTGTGTTTTATGCAGAGAAAAGGCCATTGAAGGATGCAGCATTTTCTTGATATCAAGCCAAGCCAACCACTTGGCATGGCAATGATTCGTTCTCTGCACTCATGACTCGTTCAATTGTGGCGCGGCGCCTGATTGTAATTTCACGAGCGGTTCCTCCATCCGAATCAAGATATTCTGAAACCCTTCATGCAGGGGCTGGCTGATCCACGATCAGAGAACAACTGCGGAAACCAGCCCAGGAGATGTCACTAATCTACACAAGAGCTATCTCGTATACATACATAACAGGGCCTGGGCAGAGCGGCTCAACGGTCGCCCATCAACAACGACCATCACAATATGGAGTGTGATCAACATCCGACCCTGCGCCTAAATCCTACTCCAGTTTTATGTGCCGAGCCAAGCAGAGAGAATATCCACTAGCAATTATTTATGCTTTCTACGTAGGAGTTCTATATTCATGCGATTGCTGGATTTGGTCGTGCGCGCGCTCGGGGAGGCCAGTCTTCTGAGGAGTAGGTACACATTCCATCACCATCCTGAAGTTCGCTCTACTTGATGGTTCTCGATCTACCCGTGTTTGCCTTATGCACGTGAATTCCTTTTAGAGGATAGATCTCTGACGCCCTGCACAAAACGGGTGGATCCTGTTTATTGCAGGCAGAGGCTGCGCAGAAGTTTATTCTCAGGACGCAGGGAACCTGAGTCGTTTGAGGCCGTCGATGCTTTCATACGAGCCCGACAATTGTATAAATCGACATCCAGCTGGTCGTCAAAGGGACTGTTCTCAATGCGTTCCAATCATTCTGCAGTGTAAAGTCCCTTCACATTCGTTCATCTCTTACAATCTTAGGCAGACCTGACCTTACGTACACACTCTCTTTTTTTCCCTTGAGGCCCATCTCTTTGATTTCGAGGCCACTTCGGACTTTGTGCTTTGACTCAGAAAATTACGAAGAGACCCATTATACATAATGCGTTTTTATATTGCCCTGGTCGCGGCCTTCGCTGGCGTCTCGTGAGTATTACCATTCTGATCTAAAACAGTCTCTATTACTGACCAAAGACTTTTTTTTTAGTTTTGCGGATATGCATTATAGCTGCACCTGCCACAACGGTGACAGCTACAACTGGAGAATCACTAGTCCTGCCTGTTCATTCTACGCACCCGATCGCCCAGCAGTAAGTTGGCCAGCGTATACTTACAGATACTTACACGACTTGTTCACGGCTGACCATGCGCTACCACGGAACAGGACGTCTCTTATGTCACGGATACAGGGCGTTGCACATCTGCATCTGGTAGCCAGATCGATGGTGACTCGTGGCAGGCTGCCTGCCAGAAGATCGCGACGGAGGGCTTTGCTTGTGCCGACGGCCAGGGCACTTGCTATGCAGAGTCGGATTCTGTGACCGGCTCTTGTGATTAAACATTTCACAAGCTTGAAAGAGGCATGAGGGTTTTGCAATTAAACATTTCCCGAGCTTGGGATAGGCACGAGGCTGCGAGTGCCACAATATGATGATGAAAACTTTTTGTACATAAGTCTGCATGTCTTCCCACCTTTTTTTATACTATCAAAACGTCTCCCTGGTTGAAAGTTTCCCGTAACAGCCAAAAGCTGAAACTTTGCTGTAGCTCCTGTTTCCTCCTGCTATTGTTGCTACTGCTGCTTTTTCTTCTAATCGTCTGCCTGATGGCGACCCAAATATGATAGTACTCCATCGACCACGCCGCACACCATACCCACTGCCACACTTATGCCTATAATTATGGCCGAATTTGTGGATATCCAGCTCCGAATAGCTAGAGCCGGGGAGGGCATGAAGCCAGCGTGAGGCGCTGGGCATGGCCGGCACGCATCACATGAGCAGACCGGGCAGGCCTAGCAGAGCAGACACGAGGAGTAGACCCAGTAGGCTCCATAGACGTGGCGGGGTAGTCGGGGCGGTAATGGTCGAGGGGATGGTGAGGGCGGTGGCCAAGATAGCCCCGACCCCAGCGATGACGGCAAAGAAAGCGCTGAGAAAATCATGCTCTTTCTCTTCTTGTTCTTTGTTGTTATTATCACGTGGGAAGAAAGGTATCATAAGACGTCCCAAAAGACTCTCACATGAGCAGCAAGCTCTACCTTACAGATGACAGAAGTCCTTGTAGCCTGTGGGAGGGGTAGCGAGTTACTGGCTTGTGCCGGCTAGCAGGCATCTGCCCTCGTCCCTTTTCTAACGATACTGAGAAGGAGATAGCTTCTGTTAGGCCTGGCTTCTAGGTCCTTTCCCTTCTTTGTTTCCTTTAGTGTAGGCGGATTAATAGAGGTTACTCGAACACAAGCAACTGCAGAAAGCAAAATTAAGAGGAGGCAAATCAAGAATAACAAGAAGAACTTGGTTACATAGAAAGTAAGAACGTCTAATGTGTGGCCTTATGAGTAGGAAGCGCCTTAGAGAACTTCCAAGCTCGCTCAGGCAGCGGTGGGCGCGAGGCTGAGGCTGATGCTCCGCTCCTCTCCTTCCCTGTCTGTGCACCAGAAGCAGCCATTGGGTAAACACGCGCTAAACAAACGCGTCTTTTAGTAATCACAGACGCGCGGCCACCATATTCCCCACCCTTGCCTGAGCCTTATGCCGTCCATCCTCCTAATAAGTCTGCTGAGGAAAGTCTGCCAGACGCATTCATCGCCCAGAGTCACCATGGACGCCAAGAAGTTCGAGGATTATGTCGGCGGTGCTCCGATCCACAACATCTCGGGGCGAGAACTCATTCCGTGGAGATTTTCCACCTGAAAGACCAGACATTTTCAGACGGGGAGGTTCTTTCTTGGCCACTTCTCGAGTACACATACTGTGGGCGCAGCAGCGCGAACCGTGTTGCACACCCACCAGAAAGAGGAGCCTGCCCATATCCTGGTTTTTATCCCAGTCAAGATGATGTTGACGACGTCAAAGCCGGTATCAAGTTCGAAATTTCTGCATGGAAGTTGTTGGTCTGTATGTAAATATGTCCAGGGCCCTTCAACACAAGGCTCTGGCCCCTCTGGGCAAGGACAAGGAGGGATTCCGCAAGTGCATCGTAGCGACGAACATCGCCGAGACGTCGTTGATGATCCACGGCATCATCGATGTGATGGTAAGTTGTCCTTCTAGTTCCTCTCCATCTTCAGTGTGGGAGGTGTCAGCAATCGTCTCCCTACTCAGTAAAGAGCGCATATTCCTGAGGAATAGTCCCTCTGCCGAACTCGCCGATGCCGTCGATGCATAATTACTTCATGTACCCAGAGGGAGACCACGTTACCCTCCTCAACGTCGTGCATGCCTACTATTTTCAGGCGACCACTGTTGCCAATAAGAAAGGAAAGGACCACTCTTCCGATCATCTCTACCAGCCAAGTGCATTACTGGACTACAGCAGCCTGCAAAGTGCGCACAAGAATTTCAAGTCTCTTCTAGACTTCGCTATTAAGCACGAGAAGCGTATGCTGCCTTGGGAGGAGATCCTTCCGGTCGCGACTGAGATGTGGGAGAGCCCTCGTTTCTCCAAGATCATCATCGAGAGTCTCCTCAGAGGTGTGTTCCTGCATATCGCTGTCAAGGAGACGGGTGGCGACGGGTATCGCACGTTGGGTGAGCACCAACCTGGCCTTATCCATCCTGGCAGTGCTGTTGCTAGTGGCGAGCATGACTTCGTCATGTATGATAAATTGTTGAGGACCAGCAGAGGCTATTTCGTCAACACCCCAGGCATCGACTCCCAGTGACTGTTCCAAGCCCCGGTGGCATCAGCCTACGTCAACTACCTGATGACAGACTATATCAGAGATTGAACGCCCCAGGCTCAAACCTTCGACGTCCGTTATCATTCTTCTGGGGCCAAGACCATCCCTTCTTCTCGTACTGATTACTCAAGGAACATGTCTTCTTGCTTTTGTATCAGCTTCGGCTCGGTCTGAGGCGGCCAGGTGATGTTGGGAGGGGGGGGGGAGGGGGGCTCCGTATCAACCACAGTCTCGTCCGCAGTGTTTGTGATGCCAAGGGCGCGTACCTAAGGGGGGGCTGGCTCGCCACACCCGCGATGGGCACTGGGCTTGGTTACTAAACGGGCGGCCACGTTGAGGTGTTTGGTGGATACCGTCACCACTGGAACAGTCTCGGGCAAAGTGGCCTGCTTGACCACACTGGCGTCGCTGTCAGCACAATGGGATTTGGCATGATGGCAATTAAGGGATGGATACCTACCTTCAAGCACAATCCGCGGGAACCCTGGCTGCGGCCATAGCCAGCTCTATGGCCGAGTCCGCCTCGTCTGCTATTGCCAGTGGCGTTGTTGGTGGTATTGCTGTTGGCGCCCATTTTGACGAAATTGTAGATGGCAGAGAGAAGAAGGCGAAGTAATGGGTGGATGGGTGATGGGCTGATAAATGGTTGAATGAACTTTTGATTGCTTGGGAAGATGGTTTGCATGTGTTGATATTTTTTTCTGTTTGGGAGATACGCTTTATATTAATGAGTTCAATATTTAGACAGTTGAAATATTTTCCACAAGTGACCTAATGGAACAACTTCAAGGAGTCCCCTGGGGACAAAACATTGGAAACCCCCGGGAGGAGCTGCTGTGCAGTACTTGATGTCTTTGCTGATGATGATTTTTAAGCGGATTGTCTGGGTCGAGTGGCTACGACCAACGATTAATTATCAAGAGTCTGGTGTCCTGACTCTTCCACAGTGGCAGAACGCCTCACCTCGCCGTTGACTGCTCCTCCACTTGTTAATTAATGCCATGCCTGAAATGCCAGAAGTGTTCCTCGTCAGAATGTTCGTGTCGCGAAGCACAAATGCTGCATCTATCCTTGTGATGACTACATCAGCTATAAAATTTCAACGTCAGGTGGGAACACACGTGATAGCGGCACGTCCAATCAGGAGTAGCGAGATTGCATGCATGTCTGGTCTGGGACAAGCTACTGCTAGCCCCCCAACCATTTCTTGAAATCACTTCTCTTGAAGTTGCTTCTCTCGAAATCGCTTCTGGCCCCGGAGACGAGATATTGCAGCTCGAACATCAGCACTTTTCCTGTGATCATCAAAATTACATACGAAGGAAATGGCCTTGAGGTCATTCAAGCGTTTAATTGTGTGCTGCGACGGCAGCTGGATGAATGCCTTGGGAAGACAAGGGTAAGAGAGAAGGGGAAGGGGGGAGGGGAGAGAGCAGGGTGATGTTGTGCCATCAGTGCTGACAACCACGCATCAGGGAATCCTCCCCACCATCGAATGTATGGAGGATCTGCCGCCTCTTCCGCAATGTCTGCGAGGATGGATGCAATCAGATCGTTTATTACCATGCCGGTGTGGGCAGTTCGGGCTCCACGTTGGACTCCGTAACCGGGGGGGATTTCGGCGTCGGGCTGGATGCGGTGAGTCGCATGGCTGGGTTGACAATTGCAGTGTGTATTATGCAGCCCACTTCTAATATCTGATATGAATGTACAGGATATTCGTGAGCTGTATAGCTTTATCTGCATGAACTACGTTGATGGGGATGATATCATCCTCATTGGCTTTTCTCGTGGAGCTTTTGCGGCGCGCGCTGTGACTGACATGATCGCGTCGTTGGGTCTGATGTCGCACACCGGACTCGACCACTTCTATGAGATCTTCACGGACTACCAGTTGATGGGAAGCAAGAGCCGCGACCCTCAGGAGTATCTTTTCAAGGGACTCCAGCCTTACGGTGGCGAGAAGGGCACCGCTAAAATCCTCTGGGAAGAGGAGCGCAAACGTCAATACCGTCATGCTCTGAATCAGGTTTGTCGTGCTCATGACTGCCTTGCCGTACGTTCAACCTCTGTTAACTAGTATCTCCTCGTTTCTTAGATGGCCTATACGAGAGACACGTTTCAGGATGGGGTAACGAAGATCAAGATCAAAGCAGTTGCCGTGTGGGACACGGTTGGAGATCTTGGTATTCCACCGGTGCCTTTACTTGGCCTTCGGGGATCATCACAACAATAAGTCTCCCATTCCTTGCATACTACTTGCTCCCCGAAAACTCAACCAACTAACTTTGCTCGACCACATGGCGTTTCACCAACAGCAACGTGGCAAAAGAGGTGGAGAATGCCTTCCAGGTAAGTACTTACGCATCCTCGCTCAGCGACCTCTGCCATGTGTGTGGTGGTTAATAAGGAGGTCGTCCTTCAGGCTTTGGCGCTAGACGAGCCTCGGGCAGCATTCAGGCCCACCCTTTGGGAACGCATTCATGACAATGAGACCAATCTCAAGCAAGTGTGGTTTCCCGGAAGTCATGCTAATGTTGGCGGCGGCTACTACGATCAGCAGATCGCAAACATTACCCTGGCCTGTGAGTTCCTTTTTTTCGACCGACAGTAATGATAAAGACCCATGCTCATCACAATGCACACAGGGATGTGTGACCAGCTAATGTCTGTGGCCGTCGAGTTTGATATGGACCTCATGAAACGGCTCTTCATGGCTGGGCTGCAGTGGTCGGCCGCCCATCCTTTCCCGTGGGTTCCTTCAGCGACCAAGGGGGAGCCTCTTCCTTGGGCAAACAACGACATTTTCCCATCCTCGATATTTTCAGCCTGTCCAAGGGACAAGGAGCACAACGGCGTTGCGGTCGAAAGTACGACTGATGTGGCGAGTCTGTGGGAGACGGCCCGTCCCTGGGGTCTGGGGCAGACACGAGCACCTACAAGCTTACTGCAGAAGGCGATGGGGGAAGTCGCTCGTCGCCCTGGTCATTGCATGCGAATTGATGAAGACACTAACAAGCCGACCCACGAGCCGTTAATGAACACAGGTGAGGCGATACACAGTAGTGTTCGCGTGCGTCTCGTGTGTGGGGGCCTGAGTATGGATGACGAGGACACCTGGACCTGCAAGCCGCTCACGCAGTCGGAGGATTCGACCCAGGTCTGGAAACTGGAACGGATCGGAACGGCCGATGTGAAGGAGCCATTGTCACTTGCCGAAGCAAGAAGGTCTTCTGCAGAAGCCATCAATCAGGATAGTGCAGCAACGTCTCCGCTTCCGCGTGCAGACAAAACCTGGCAGTGGTCTTGCGCAGAAGCTATTGCTAGGGCAGATAATGCGGAAGCAATGCAGGTGGGCACAAGCTCCGGAGTCCTCCCAGAGGAGCCCCTGACGGGCATATGCGAGAGAACACTGCTCGCATTGACTGCAGGCCAGCAGGACGTCTGGAAGTATGCTGAAAGTAAGTAAGGACGCAGCACTATAGACCTCGTGGGTGCGTATCTCAAGTTCGTATGAAAGCTCAGGATCAGAGTTCGGGCCAATTGCAAGATCCCATATACAGCAGATCGTACCTGTAAATGTTCTCTGTCAATAATTGGGTTGCATGTACGAACCTGCGTATAATGATCCATCGCAGCTTCGAACGCTACAATTTTCATGCCCAAGTGCTGCCCTGAGTGCGTTAGCTTTCCAGGTTAATCAATGGCCGTTTGGCTCAAGTGCCGTGTGCTAATGGTGCTTGTCACTGGTTCGGGGACTGCGTGCACAAACTCCAAATAATAAAAATAATAGTAATAAATAATCACATACCAGAGAGTCATATACTGTGATGTCAATGTAAATTACTTCTCTCCCACTGTTCTTTCCTACCTTTGAGCCATGGAACAAATCCCCGGCGGCGGCTTTCGTGTTCAGTAATATCCATCCATTCTTCAACTGCTTACGCGGGGGGTACCAGCCACCCCGCCGAAGTAACCCAGGTTCGGATGATCCCTTGTCAACGACGTAAGTCGAACCAATCCCCACTAGAATCTACATACCGTTACCTATGTCGCCGGAAAGCACTACATCGGGGCTGAGCTCGAGAGCCGACGAGCATTGGTCAGTTTGACTCATCCTCAAAGGACGCAATGTCTCAGTCAGTCCTGGTCAGCTTGCAGCCTGATTAATACCACGATCAGCCGAGCAGGATCTGTGCTGCAGACACGTGCAAGGGACTTCATGCCCACGAGGGACCTTTGTTTGGGTAACTAGGCTCTAGCAATGTCACTAGACGTAGCATTGTGTGAGACCCAGCGCACATGGTGCTGACGGACTGATCACCGTTTTCTTTCATATCCCCGAGATCGCAATTTACAGCACTGTAGCTAGATCGACGTTGGATTCTGAGATGTGCTAGGTCCCTTAGCAAAAGCCACATACAAACGCAACGCCACGGCGCCATGGACCATGGCTACTGATGATGTCTTAGTAATTAGCAGTGCTGTTGTGTGGACGTGGCAGGTCTTTCAGGATCGCTGCCCCCGCTGATGACTGCATAGGTATTACTATAATAGTAGGTGCATTTGAAATCAGGCGATGGCGTGTCCAGTTTTCCCTTTTCTCATCGCAAGATTCCGAAGACTCTGAACAGCTCAGCTTATTTATATTAGGGTGTGGTGCGCGGGTGATCCTACGGGCGGCTGATATCATTAGATCCTTTTTTTCTTCTTTTCCTCTTCCTGCTTTTTCTTGCTTCGTTCTCCTTCAAACTTCCAAGGTTGGCTTATTCGCCTGTCTGACATTCAAGTGCGTCACCACCAGACTTTCTGAGCCGTCGAGGTCGACTCGCACACCTGTACCAAGTCTTGTCAATTTATGCAATTAGTACAAACATCTCCTGATGACTTACATTTTCCACGCGATGAGTACACATTTATCATATAATACACCAAAGCCAGGATGCTCGTTTCGTCATCTCATTTTAATATTATGTAGAAGCATTATATAAAACTTAGAGTGTACAATCCTTTCTATTCTTATTCTAGTCTGAGTATATATACATGCTTGCCAAAAAGCTCCTACGATGCAAGTCTTTGTCGGAGATGGGAGCAGGATTGTGTAACAATAATTTCAAGTCCGAACTCTTAACGCATTCCAAGATTACAGCACTCACCACCCACCCGCTGATCAATATTTGCGCCAGAAGCATAGAGGGATTGCTTCTGTCCCATGCACTGCAACTCTCCCAATTTCGGACTATCGAAATATACAGCTCGTAAAGATCTGCTATCGACCTCTTGTTCATGCGCTGCTACCTGGACCACAACAGCCACCCCTTTGCCAAGCTCCTACCAATGCAGATGCAGAGAGACTGTTGAGAGGATCAACCGCGTCTAGGTCGAGAACCCTTACAGTTGCATCTGGGCGACGCCGATCTTTGAGTGGAGAGCCGGGTGATGACCACCCGCGCTGTGCAGCTGAAGGACTAACGCGCGGGCTCTTGGTCCAATAGAGCTCAGAAAAAGCAAGATAGCAAGGCCCACAAGCTGTCGGATGCAGCGGCTTGTGCAAGCCTCGCTCAATTTCCGCCTCGGCACCGCGGAGCTGACCAGTTCAGATGATGGCCATGAATATACGCATGTCTCTGAAAGGGTAGCAGTCAACCTAACAAACTCTCACGTCAGAAAGTAGGCAGCCTGCAAATACCAAAATGCAACGGCAGAGACATATGGTCTTGGGGGCCGCGTTTATTATGTCCTGAGGCGGTCTAATCCTCAGTCTAGCACGCAACAGGCAACTGGAATCTTTTGCATATGTTGTTGTATATAAATGCGAGGACTTGTGGACTGAGAGCGCATGCTCATATGTGATTAGATATCTCGCTCAGGTCGCCAGGTAATCCAATCAGAGAGCGTCCTCAGTGAACCGGCCAAGTAATAACTAGCTCACTTGCGACCATAACCTTCGCCCGCACTTCACCTGCCACCACATCGCCTCGTATGAAGGCCTGACAGTTCAAAACTCGGTTCATATATTGCCCATTATGGACAGTTGGACCAGGTCAACCGACCTGAGAGATTCTGCCATTAGCTCGGGCGTGGCATGCGTAAGCCATTCACTTCTCTTGTGTTGCCCCCCCCCAAGAAAGTCAACAATGATCTAATAATCAGTGTCCATAGTGCGCTGTGCTGTCAGGTCTTTTCGGTGCCAACGTCTCATTTCCAGGCAGCGCAACCTACAACATCTCTCAGTCGACATACTATTCACAGCAGGAAGAGACCGTCTACCCAGCCTGCGTCTTCGTTCCTGGAGATTCCGAAGATGTCTCTCTTGCAGTCTCAAACCTCTCTGCCAAGTCCCAATGTCAGTTTGCCATCCGCTCTGGTGGCCATACCATGAACGCAGGTGCGGCAAACATCCAGAATGGCGTCACGATCGACCTGTCAGCCCTTGACTCCATTACTGTCAGCGACGACGGGGAAAATGTCGTGAGCATCGGAGCTGGTGCTACATGGGACCAGGTTTTCAACACCCTCGAGGTCCAGGGACTAGCCGTTACGGGAGGCCGCAGCAGTGGTGTTGGTGTTGGCGGGTTCAGCCTGGGTGGGGGACTATCGTGGTTCTCGCCTCAGTACGGCTGGGCCGTTGACTCCATCCTGAACTACGAGATTGTGCTTGCGAACGGCAGCATCGTCAATGCCCAAGACGACGACGACCTGCTCATCGCCCTCCGTGGAGGATCGAACAATTTCGGCGTTGTGACGCGCGTGGATATACAGGGTTTCGAACAGGGCGACCTGTGGGGCGGGTTCATCTTCACGTCCATCACGACGCTCGACAACCACATTGAGCAGTTTGTGAACTTCAGTGACCCCGACAACTACGATATATACGCATCGATGGACATGGCCATCTCCTACAGCGCTGCTGAGGGAGTTTTTATCATCAATCAGCCTGTGTACACCAAGCCTGTTGCCAACCCAGAGGTGTATGCGGACCTGCTGAGTCTGCCTCAGATATCCAACACGCTGAGAGTCACAAATCTGACGGATCTGGCGGCGGAGACAGCCTCTCTACAGGCGACTGGGTTACGGTACGTTCCATATCACATTGTGACGAGTTATTAGAACTTTGCTACAGAAATTATGAAAAATATGATAAAATAAAGAAAGAGACTACAAGACTAAATCATCTTACAGATCCAATTACCACGCCATCACGCTCAAGGCAACCACAGAGGTCATGAACGCCTCGTGGGCTGCCTTCAACGCCAGCATTCCTTCCATCTCAGGCGTCGCGAACATCGACTGGTCCATCGTCTTCGAGCCTATCCCCCCCGTGATCTATGCGCGGGACGTCTGCGACAATTCGTTGGGCCTGGAGACGAGGAACGGTTCTCTGATCGTCGTCCTCCTCATGGCAGCATGGACGGACGCGGGGGATGACGACACGGTGTACGGGGCGACGGCTTCGCTGGCCGCGCAGATCAAGACCGCAGCGACCGCCCTAGAGGCTTGGGATCCGTTCGTGTATCTGAACTACGCAGACCAGTCTCAGCATCCCATCGCGAGCTACGGCTCAGAGAGCGTCGCCAGGCTCCGAAGCGTGCGTGATGAGGTCGACCCGAACAAGGTTTTCACAAAGCAAGTTCCTGGAGGGTTCAAGATACCAAATTAGAGGTAATATGACGGGGGTATCGATCGGGGTTACTTGTACAACACTTAAGAACATAGACCCTAGAACAAAACATACACGTGGTCTTCAGCATCACATTCTTTTCTTATCCAACACGTTCAGGCCCAAGGACGAGAGGCCTCTGAGGTTGGCAATGACATTGGGGCGCACGTTAAATTTTCATTGCTTCCGCGCTCCCATGTCCTCAGACAAGACTGTGCTTCCGCCAAACTTGACGCTCTTGCGCCGCTCTCGCTCACCCACTCCGGCCCGACCTGGACTCGTACTCAGCCCAAGCGAAGCGCCAGACCGACCGGTGTTGTTGTCGCTGCTAGCACCGCTGAGATGAATAGCAGACGCAGCGTGCCTCAGCCCGCCACTGGCCAGTGACTCGCGGGCAGACTCTACAGCGCGGCTCTGGGGAATGTCCTTTGCGTCGCTATAAACGCTGCCGTCGAGGTTGCTCTCGCCGCCTCCTCGTCGTCGACTTCCTCGTGAGCCAATAACAATATCATCGTTGCTGAGCGATCCTGCAGTAAAGCGACCTGCAGAAAATCTTGAAGTGGTAGTGCCGCTTAGATTGGCCCTTCGGTTGACTTCCTTGACCAAGCGACTGACCTCTTCTGTCCTTGCCACAGCGGACTCGGCCAGGTACTTCCCTGGAAGGCACGCATGCCCACAGCCATCGAAGGGACAGCAGCCGTCGGACAGGAGACTCGTGCCGTGACCATCGACAGACGAGTTGGGTTCTTCGGTCTCGACTTCGGAGTGCCAGCTCTGGAGACAGGACGCGTGGCCCCCGTGCCCACAGCCGCCGCAGTACCACCACGTCGACAAGGGGGCGTCTTCTTGCTCGGCCGCAGACGCATGGAGAAGGTCGGCAGTGATGTCGACTGGGGTGATGGCTTCGGCCATATTACGGTGACGGCAGATGGCGCACGGGGCCATGACTGCCGAGCACCGTTCGCACTGCCAGATTGGGTTCGGTCTTCTGCTCGTCCTACGACGGTCGATCTCCCTAGGCTTGTGGCAGGTAGGACAGATAAAGGCGGCCGTATTATTAAACTGCGCAAGCCTGAAAACGGCCGGGTAGTCGTCGCCCCATTCCGAGAGGGGCTCGCCGGGCCAGCCTTTGACGCACAGCTTCCGGAGGACCGCTGCCTGCGTGAACAACTTCATGCTCATGAGCCGAGAGTGGTGCTGTTTGAGAATGGCAGTGGCCTGGAAAGGATCAATCACGTTGTCGTCGCGGAACAGCGGTCTCAGGAGGAGCACCATCGCAGATGCATTGAGAGCTGAAGTCCTGGTCTCGAAGTTCAGAGCCCACGACACAACCTTGGAGGGGTTGAGGGGACTTGGCGAGCCGAATGACCTCTCCTCCTCCCAGGCGATTGGGTGAGGGTAGGGAGGATCGTCCGACCACGGTAGGAAATCTGCCTCCCGGGGCAGTTCGGGATCCTCGAAGTGGATCTCGATTGAGCTGTGCGGGCTTACGCCAATAGATGCTGTCTGGGAATTGTCCTGCGGATAGCTGTCAGGCCTGGGGTGTGACTCTCCCTTCTCAAAATTGACGCTGTCCATTGTAGTCTGTGTGACGATGGGGGGCTCATCATCCGTAGATTGCGTTGCCACCACATTCATCGAGCTGTCTTGGGCGAGAACTCCGGGTTGCCGGACTGGAGAATCATGGTCGTGTACCACGGCGCCTCTGATCCGGTCGTCGTACTCCCCGGTGCTGGCGCTGCGAGCCAGCTGGGGATGATGCATAGAAGCGCCAGCCTTGTTGTGGCCAAGTCGTAGGAGGGAGCTGGAGGACGACGCCGCAAACTGCGTGGTCTGCCTGCTGCCGCTCGAGATAGAAAACATCTGCCCGTAGCTTTCATCCGAGTCCTGCCTCGCGATGAACCTCCTCACGCTGCCACGAGACCCTGGCTCGAAACCCTCATGGCCATTCAGCGCGGGCACATCAATGGCTTTGCTGATGGTCTCTGTGTCATAGAAGTCATAGCCCTCGGTGCTCGCATATGCATCACTGTCGTTACTCATGGTAGAAATTGGTTCGGAGTCCAACCTCTTCCGCAGCGATGGGCGCTGTTGGAGTGGTGCTGGGAGTGTGAAGCTGGCGCCCTCCTGCACCGGCGTCAGCTTCTTCCCAAAGGCGAAGCTGTGATCAGCATGAGCGAGATTGTCGTCCATGGATTGGCTGAGCCCATCATCTACCGGCCGAGCAAGAGGAGTAGGGGCATTGGATGTGCTCTCAAACTCCTCCGACAACAAGGAGCGAAGTGCACCCGCCTTCTCAGCGCCTGTTGAGGGTGACAGGCCAGCCATCGAGGCACGGCTGGGTCCCGCCGAGCCCGGCTGGTCGGCGTCGAGGCTTTTCGATGCAGATTTGGGCTTGAGCTTCCGCCTGGCTCTGTCTGACCTCTCCAGCTCGCCGCTTCGCCGGTCGAGATGGTATTGCGCCCTCCTCTGGAGCAGCAGTTGCACAGCATGAGCCAACAAGAGCCAGATCTGCGACAGGCGGAAAAGCCCAATGGTCTCTGCGGCCTTAGAGTAGTGATGTAGTATGGATACGACACGGTCCTCGAGGGAGCCCCCATTCGTCCTCATGGGAAGCAGGTCCTGCAGCGTCTCCAGATAATGCGCCGAGAGGTACTTGTAGACATGGACCTTATCTGCCGACGGGACTCTGCCCACTGCCATGGCCTGTTGGGTCCTGTAGAGACCAGTTGTCTTGATCGACTGGGATAATGCAAGGATCGGGGCGTCCGGGCCTCCAGGAGGGGTGGTAGTGTGGATCTGGGCCGATCGACCGGTGGTGGGCGCACGCCTCTGCTTTGGTCGAGCCCTTCGCGCGCCCAAGAAGCTTCCAGCGGCCTCGTCATCCGAGTCGCTACGGCTGATACTCAGCATGGGGCCTGCAGTCGGGCTGGAGCCGTATGACGGTGGGATCATGTCGGTAGGGACAAGGGACGGATGTGGTCGTCGCAGTGGCGGCCGCTCGTCGAGGAAGGCCATGACCTCTCCGTGGGAGGAGAATGCCAGCGCCGAGGTAGGGATCTGGTCGACGGCCTTGGGCGCATGGCCGATATCGAACTGGTTGAAGAGGCCATCGTGGCCAACGGTCCACAGCAGGTCTTGGTCGTGCCAGAGGAGGGCGGAGGGCGGTGCGTCGAAGTTTTGAAGCCTCTTGAAGGGCATAGTAGGCCTTCCCAGGTCCCACACGTGGCAAAGGTTGAGGCCCTGCCGGCTGCTGTCGTCGTAGGTGACTGCCAGCTGGGCGGCCCGCTTCCCCTGGGCAGTGGCGGACCAGGTACCCGGCCGCCATGCGAGGTCGGCGACCGGGGCGGGGGTGGATATAGTGCACTTGGGCTTCTGGCGCTTGTCGGCTGATGCAGACACGTCCCAGACATAACATTTCTTGTCCCAGCCCGCGCTGACCAGGTGGTCCCCATCAAAATGCCAGGCCAGGGAGGTGCAGGCGGCATCGTGTGCGTTGATGCGCAGCACGGGCGCAGTGGACTTCCTGATGTCCCACTTCAACACAACGCCCTGATCGGTGCCGCAGGCGAAGTAGAAGGCGCCTTCGATGTTGGGGGACCACTGCAGGCACTGGATGCCACCGGCGTTGCACTTGAAGGAATGTATGGCCCGGAAGGTCAGGTGACCGGTGTGCGTTCGGACAGGGTTCATGATGTCGAAGCAGCGCACGATGCCGTCCTGGCTCCCAGCGAGCATCTTGGAGGACCGCGGGTTGATATCGAGCGTATTGATCTGGCGCGAGTCCTCCCTCATGTGTATGACCTCCATCGGCGCGCCATCGGCGCCGCCGCCCAGGCGCGTCAGGTCGTACTGGAAGATCTTGCCGTTGGCGCAGGCGGTGAAGATGGTCGTGTCACCTCGTCCCTTGAGCCACTTGACATCCTTGATGGACAGCTGGTCGGCGACGGACACGGTGGAGTTCTTGACGACGGGCTGGGCGAGAATGGCGGCGCGCAAGTCGATGCCGGCCTGTATCGATCTCTCCTGCAGGTGGACTATCTTGAGTATGTGGCGGCCGGCAAGGATGGCACTGTGTCCGTCCGAGGAGCGGTCGAGGCAGTCGATGGGGCAGCCAGCATCGATAGAGACATCTTGAGAGCGGCTGGGGCGGTAGAGGGTGCCGGTCGGGGGATAAGGAGACGAGTTGACGCCGAGGTTGGTCGGGTGAGGAGCGGTGGGATGGTCGACAGAGGAAGAGGGCGAGGGTGAGGCGTCGGAGGCGACCTTGCCGAGAAGTTTCCTCATGATCCTGTCTTTATTGTACATGACGGCTTGGACGCTGGTGCCCCCTCGTCCCCCTCTCGCGCGGGGCCCGTTTCTCCTCCCACGATGCTAGATACCGATACTGCTCTCTGGGTTCTTGATGGGGCTCTGGGCTGTCTGATGGCTGCCAAGAGACCAGGTGCAGGCCATGGCCAAGGATTTCCGGTGGATTGTTATCGCATAGCGAGGGAGAAAGAGGGTAGAGAGCGTTTATATAGGAACACAAGAAGAGAGGAGATTGACTTCTGAAATGGTGATGCTGCTTATCCGGAGCTTTTTTTTTTTTGGTGTTGAGGTAATGAATGACCCTAGCTACACAGGTGACATCAGGGAAATCTACAGGGGAACACTAACCGCTAGTTCTGACCCCATTCTACCCCTCACTCCCCTGCAAACAGAGGCGTGGGGCACTACATATAGCGTTACCATAGTGATCAAGCGCTAATTTTACAGTACAGTTGGCCACCGTTTTGGGACACTTAAATTGCATGTGCAGCCTTCCAATTGTCTTTCAACATTTGCGACCATGGACAAAATTCAACATGGTGCCATGTATATATACATAAACAATAGGTTTTTATATATTGAACATTCTAGGCGCTTTATCTTGTATATCCATTCTCCTCTGAACAGGGGCCGAGATGATAGACACATGCTATATATCCGGAAGTAGACCGGCACCCGGAAACAATATAATGAACCTACTACGCGTCCCCTCCCCCCTTCTTTTCCTCTTTCCCCCGTCATCCATGGATGAATACACCTATTGATTATATACGTTAAAGCATATATATATATATATATTCTTCCCTTCATTCGGTCCCCTTTTTCATTTAGATCAATCCTCGTAGGTTGCACGTGAAGCCTGGAAATTCGCAGACGCTGAAGTCGAGATTGTCCGTCAATGGCGAGATTCTTCAAGCGCTCACTCCTAGTGAACTCGTTTCCCATTAGAGCATAAACTTGACCGTTAGTTACCAAGACTGACAATTACTAAACTATGTAGATGTAAATAAATTGAATAGTTACGAATATGTCTCGCTAATGACTCAGAGAACGTCCTCTCTGCATTCTTTGTTTGCTCGGGACATCGTCCTACTATTCACCCGTCCAGCAAAGCGACTCGATAATAAAGTCCATTGAGAATGAGTAGAACAGAGTTAAAGAAGACAGTCTAGGTATAAGATGAATTCAGGCATTAGGAGCAATGCCATAAAAGTGCAGTGCATGTTTTGACAGGCGTGAAATCAGGCAAACTTCAGCTCGTCAACCAGACCGGGGATATCCTTCATTCTCCCATCGCCAGAGCCGCCCTCGCCACCATACTCCTTTGGCAGGCTTTTCTCGTCCAGACCGCTCGTCTTGTACTCAGCTGCGAGGTTTGCACCGTTGGCCATCGGGTGGAACTTTTTCGCCGTCTTCTCGGCGATAAAAACCTTGATCACGGCATACATCCAGCCCATGATGGCAGGAACGTTGACGAAGAATTTCTCCTGTGAAAAAAATTTATTTATTAGCCATCAGGGCGTCTTGTGACCAGCGCATGAAAACAGAATGAGCACGGGGCTGAGCGTAATGTGGAATGTCTTGATACCTTTAGAAGCTCGGGGTAAGCCAGTGCGAATTGCTTGATGACTTCGGTGCTGGCCGCTTTCACGTTGGGGTTTTGACGCAGGAAGGAGATGCTCTTGTAATCATGCACCTGGATGATCTTGTATGGGTCGTCGGCAGCAGTGATGGGCTCGGTAGCCGAGGAGAGATTGAGCTGCTGAATGCCCAGCTCCTGCAGGGCGATGCGGTAGTCCATGAACCTGCCGCATCGTGTCAGCACCGCAGAGCATTTCCCAGGAGTCACTCTCGACCTTTGACGCACTCCTCAAGCGGGACGAAGACCTCGTCCATCTTGCCCTTCACGTTACCATAGAGATTCCACGTGAATACCTCCGGGATCGAGCTGTCCTTGACGGGGTATACGGTGACAGCACCGAGGTCTGCGAACTTGTTGGCGCTGAAAGTCTTGGTGAGCAGCTCAAGGGGTTTCTTCTCCTTTCGGAACTTCAAGGCACCCTGGAACTGGTCGATGGCTTTGGTGAGGTCCCCATCGTTGGCGTTGAGGAACTTTTGCAGGACAATGCCGGTGGGGATGTGGGACGAGGCAGGCGAGACGAGCTTGACACCCCACATCTCATCGTGCCCAATGTCCTTCAATATGGCGGGGAGTCTGGCATCGAACTGGGCAAGGAGCGTCTTGTGCGTCGGTTTTTCCTCGCCGGCCGGAACCTGGGTAGTACTCGTAGCTGCAGCATCTACCGGCGCGGCCGCCTCGGGTTCCGCCGCCGCCTTGTCTGCCTCTCCCGTCGGTGGCTTCTCACTCTGAGGCGCAGTGGTAGAATCTATCGGCGAGGACGTCTCAGCCGGTTCACTAGGACTAGCCTCGGATTTCGTGGCGGTTGCAGAGTCAGTTGGCGGCTGGGACACGGCGGTGGCCTGATCCGCGGTCGTCTCGGGTGGCAGCGTCTCCTCGCCTGCTTGCTGGCCCTCCACGGCAGAGTGGTCAGTCGTCGTGGGATGATCCACCTCAGAGCTCTTTACGTCAGCCATTGTTCTTCTGGATGGACCTCGAGATGAAAACTCGACAAGTAGAATGAACCGACGTTGAAGGGAAGTGCAGGAAGTGTTTGAAGTTGAGATAAGAATCCGGTAGGACAGGGATGCGCATCGCACGTGGATTCGCTAGATACATAAACCCCAGACATGATATGCATCTATCGCGGCTTGCGATGAGAAAGCATATCAACCCTCGCGCGTCACGGATTCTCTACATTCTAATGTCGCTCCATGTATTATTATACTGCTCGAATTTATAGAATGTACTTTATCCCTTTAACCTCTCTTAAGTGGTCGTGGTACAGCTTGAAGAGCTGTCCTTAAGAAGCCGAAAGGCAGTCATCTTCATTGACATAATTTGCATCTGGGGTAAATACTTGCGTTGACGAACCCGCAACTGATGTCCATATTATATATGTTCACCGGTTTGCAGACGCCAGATCAGTGATCGTCCATGTTTGTTCCACGTACGAATGGTCAGTGCAGCTATATTGTCTCTAAATGTTGCCATGGCCTCCAACTAATTCATCATTGTTCGATGTGCTCTAGCAGCGTATAGTTAGCCTCGCAATTGTTAATAATTAGAAGTATGTTCTTGGTGAATGAGCCTCATCTCTAGTGCATCGTCAGTTTATGCTGGAAACCTCGGGTTGATTCGTAAAGGGAAGTCCTGAGTGCCTCAGAACTATTAACTAATTGAGCTCCTTCATCATTTCCATAAGCCAAGAGGAGAGAATATGATAATAAGCCACATTTTAACGAACTGTTCTGCTTCGTCTACTGAGGTCGAATGCACTTACGTATAAGTTATTTGATAGCCATGTATTATGCTTGGAAGCATAGCAGGTCATCAACTGCTGTTCTCCGTGTCTTTAGTAAAGTATTCAATCAACAATACTCACGACCCCCACCATTTTTGTTTCACTCCGGTTGGGATTGGGAGAAGCCATGGCAGGTGCTACCCTGGTCTACGACTAATCACCCAGATTCCTCGACAACAGCAGCAGTAGTGTCGCAATCTCTTCGTCACAAGTCTTGCCCACGGCCAAGTACTCGGCCTTTTATAGCTCTGTCGTCACCGGCGGTTTGCCTGGATACGATTACCTCTTCATTACACTGCGGCGACGCCTACACACTCGTTCCCATTGCAGGTTGAAGACCCTTTCATCCTGGACTGGCTTTTCTGCAGCAGGGAATCCCCATGTCTGAGCACGAGGCCGTTTCCAGCGCGCAGAGTCAGCCTTGAGATTGTCCTCATGCAAATTTTGGTTGAGAATCTCCGAGTCGTCAAAAGACCAAGCCACCTTGTTATCCTCCGAAAATTGCTTGAAGAGGGCACGAGGTTGTTTCAGCTCGGCAGCGGTGGGGTCTTGACCTTTGACCAGATCCCCTACTTTGTACAGTAAAGGGTGCGCTGCGAAGGCTGGCGCCTTGCTGAACAGTCGGAAGGCCTCTCTCTGCGGAATCTGCTCGCCAACTTGGTGTTATGGACGCCCCCGCGCTGGACAGCTTGACGTAGGCATCCGCCGCAGCCCGATCAACAATGGCTGTGATCCAGAAGTCTTCCTGGGATGTAAGGTCCAGCTTGACCGGGACGTCTTTGTGGGCCACAGGCCCGAGACTCGGGACACTTTTTGGCCTTGCCAATACTAGACCCCCTAACAGAAGTCTAAGTACCCTCACCATCTAGATGATCTATCAGCGTCTCTCCTAGCACGCCCTAGTCGCCATTTCGGTTATTATCTGAGGTTGTGGATAGCTGGAACATTGTTTTGAAGTGATCGAGGCTGGTGAGCGGACATGCAGGCAGAAGTGTTATTTGGTGGTATGAATCCTCGCACACATTTGGGATTGGCGTTGCAGTTAAGAGCAGGCAGTGATGCTATCTCAATGACTGAAGCGTCTGGGCCAGTTGGGTGTTCGGATTCTTTGCTTGGTGAGACTCGTTTAGGATCATGACCGGACGGATCTTGTCTAACTTGGCATATAGCGGCGAGTTGAGGGGCATGGGAATGCACCGAACTTTGAGGCCCGCCTCTTTAGCTTCCTGGAAGGACACAGCGTGCCCGAAATCGAGCAAAGCCTCAAGACTTCGTTCTCATACTGGCGAGCCCTGACGAAATGGTAATTGGTAATGGCGATGTCTCATCTAAGCAGATTATCAATAGCATAATGCTTGTTGTCCAGAATGATGGCTGATAGTCGGTATTCCTAGATGAAGCGTTAGTAGGCAGATATCTATGGATCGTCCAGGAAACAATAATAACCCTCTTTGAAATGTTGAAGCTCGTCATACCACTGTGACATGCAGTCTTTGCTGCGCACCACCAAAATGAACCTACACCTGGGGCGCATTTTCTTCTGAATATCTACAGCGGTAATCAATGTAGACAATGTCTTGCCGAGTCTAGTCTGATCCGAGAGAAAACCTCCTCTGAAAGGTCCATCGCACATCATGCGCTGCGTTTTCACGGCAACCGCTTGCCATGGTTTCAGGACCGCCTCAAGGTCGGGTCGCTCGAGTTGCACCTCACGTTCTATTCTTGTTGCTGCTTGCTGAGGAGCGGGTCAGGGTAGGAATCAATAGCTCATATCTCAAAAGGGTTACCAAGTTTGAGGGCAGTGGTCATTCCAAGGCAAACTCCCCTATTGTACTGTAGCAGGTGGGCTCTTCATGTCAATATATGGATGATCCTCGGGTTCTTACGAGATGATCGTCGAAGGCCTTGCTCCCAAGGTACTCGACAGCGCTGACATAATCTTGGACAGCAATGTCCCAGGAATGCGTAACAAAATGTATGGGGGCGAAGTCCAGCGGGGGCAGCTGCCTTCGGAAAGTCTTCCGCTTTCTGCTTTTTGTGTTGTGAGGTTCCAGTTGATTCTTCGATTTCGTGCTTAGAGCTCACTACCATAAAATCAAATATTCTACACGCCAAGACTCTATATAAATCGAGATGCGCTCGACAAAGTCCTCCTAAGCCCTGCGGGAGAGAGGCGCTGAGGACCTTACATTTTCGAGTCAGTCCAAGGGCTTGCATCACGGGAAGGAGAAGTGGAGAGAAAAAAAAAGGCCCGGGGGGGGGAGAAAATAATTTATTCCGTTCATGGCAAGATACCGACGAGACATGCATTCGAGGATACAGATCCGGTTAAGAACACATGGAATAATGATCGTCGTGAGATGATATGGGCAAATGACTAGCCGTCTTAAGCTTCCTTAAGCTTCTTCAGCAGAGTATGACCGACTCAAATGAGTCTTCTTTCTCGCCCCGGGGAAGGGAGAAGGGGAGAAAAGCAAAAGGGGAAAAAAAGACTGAGGTTTGCGAAGGCAATGAGAGGCCCAAGTGATCTTTCGTCTTACTTGTTTGTGGCGCTAATCACGAGGGCACTGAAAGTGGCATAATTCCCAAACCTCCATCATTCGAGCTCTGATATGGTTCTTGAATGAAACCTCGACGGACCAATTGTGGTCACCTGTCTAAACATATGCATCCGTTCCAGGAAGGCGGGAAGCGGTGCCAAGGCCATTGTGTAGCATATTTCATCTAGCAGGACAACCATGGGGCCAAAAACAAGATCCCACGGACTGGCATCTGTACCCCATGCGCGTTGGAGAAGTTGCCCGCGGAGATGTCCTCTGACAGTTACGATCGACAAGTGTAAGCACAAGCGAGAGGAGAGGGAACAGCTTCGAGAGTTCTTTAGCTCGATTTTGTCACATTGAGGACAGACCAATCAAGGAGGAATCACGCGACATCTATTCATTTAGGTATCTCAGGTCTCTACTTGCCAATCATCATTTAGCCTGATGAGTGGTGACTTGCCTTGTCAGCCACCTCTCGCCCCTAGTGTGGAATCCAAAGATTTTAACCTTTGCGGCGTCTGCAGAGAACATTCCGTGACCAAATCCATTGACCAGGACCCCCGCGCAAGCGCGTTAGCCACCAGTGATACCATAAAACAGAAGGGTGTTATGGGGTTAATTTCCTTGAATGACAATGCATCCTCAGCCCCAACCCAATCGGCGATTGCTCGAAACCACCTCATTGCCGGCGGTATCTTGAAAATCGGAAGTAGAAAATCGTCCGATAACTGTTCAATTATCTTCATCGTAATTAGTGAGAGCTGTGGAATTTCAAGAATAGTATACGATTCGGATACGACGGGATTTTGGAAAGCCAGCCTCTCAACCCAAGTGCTCATGCAGCCCGCCTTTTGTTTCACGGCTGGCTGGCCCCATCACCAACCCTACGCCACCCCACACGATGTCTTGGCTTTGCCCAGCTCGATGCCGAGTCTCGTGCTGACGTGCAAGCTTCCAAGACTTCAACGCATGCCGGCAGTCATCGGGCACTAACTACGATGTAGAGAATGACCGGTAACCGGTTCCCGCAGCATCCGATCATTGTTTTGCAGAAACGACAACGGCAGCCGCAGCAGCAGCAGCAGTAGCAGTAGCAACAGAGCGGGTGTTCTTGATGCAGCCGAGGAACGTTACTCCTGAGGTAGCATCTGCGTCTTTTTTCTCCTCTTTTTTCTTCTTTTCTTCTTCTCTCTCCTTCTCTACACCTTCAGCTCGCCTCATTATTCCTCCAATGAGGCCCACGGTCCGCCGAAGCTGGGACCTTGCTGGCCCCATCATTCTCCTGCGGGCCGGCTGGACCACGACAACTGGGATAAAAGCAAGTTACCACAGTAGGAAAGAAAGCTCCATGGTGTGTGTATCACGGCAGCCACGGCACGATGATAGATGATACTGGTCTGTAGAGGTGTGAGTTGGCATACCACAACCAAGCCAGACCCTGCAGAGAACGGATGGTTTCTCCATACATTATCACGACATTGACAGGGATCGGATCTAATGTCTGCAATAGTATTTGCCCAAACATGGTGGGCGCTGATAAGCACACACACACACACAAGCAGAACAACAAACGAAGACCCACGCGGGGCGGCTCGACGCAAGCCCCCCCCCCCCAACGTCCCCATGCGCCACCGGCAGTCATGCCACTAATATGACAGCGGACCCCCCCAGCTTGTGTGCAAGAAGGAATCCAGCAGAAAACGAGCGTTATCATAGTACCTAGGTACTATCTAGAGTGGTACGCTAGAGGTGTGTAGACAAGCCTCATCATCTGTACTACTAAGTACTCTGGCGTCCATGGCCATAACTCGGATTCCGAGAGCCTCCTCCAGTCCAAAGTACATATGGCCATACGCTGTTATTAGATACGCATGTGTCGTCCTTGATACTAATTTCCCAGTCTTACGCGTCTCTTTCCCTGCTTGTCGCCCTCACTAACAACGACGACGAGACAGAAAGATAAAAGACAACCAAGACGGACTGATACATCCCTGTATGCATGAAATGTTACACGCCTCAGAGAGGAGGAGGAGGGGGAAGAGGAGGGGGAAGAGGAGGAGGAAGAGGGGGGGGGGGACTAGTGATTACAGTCAACTGGCCTACAAGGTAAGCCACTACTACACGTCGAAGCGCACAGCCTATCGTGTCGCGACTCATCCCTTTTTCTTTTTCCTTCCTACAGCTGGCGCTGCTCAGGTGCGCGGGGGGCAAGTTCAGGGTTGTTAAGCCCCCTCCACCCCCCCCCCCCGGCTCTGCCGCACCTGGTCCTAGTGGTGGGGACCATGGCATCTGCACACTTCACCCATCCACTTCGCCCGCTTCCCTTCTCCTCTTGTGATGCTGGCGGCGATAAGGTTTCTAGACGTCCCTCCATGCTCCACAGGTTGCACCTGCGCGGAGATCTTCTGTCGATTTGGAAGGTCAACAGACGTGCTGCATAGCAGTGATGGCACGCCAGGGATTCTACGCTCAATAGTCGCGGTCTCGAAACCTCCATTCCACCCTCGTCCACCGCATCTCTACACAAGACGTAGGAAAATCCTTGCCAAAATCGAATACGATCACCGCGTCACGTTCGATGGGCGGTGCGCCTGTGCTACGGTCCAGCCCGGATCATCATCGTGTGGTGTGTGGGCTGTCCGCCTTGACCTGGACATAGTCAAGTCAAGGCTGGGACAAATCAGCATCTGGTGAGGAGTGGGTAAGTAGATACAGTGCCTGGGCTGGTTCAAGGGCTTCAGATAGGTCGTGATAAACAATATAAAAGGGAAGACAACTCCATAGCTTCTCGACTGCTTGCTATCCTCCTCCTTCTTCTTCTCCTCCCCAGGTCCAAAATCCACTCCAGTCTTTCCGGTCTAGATAGCTTCTCTCTTTTTTGCCTGCCCCTCTTTGCAGCCAGCTCTCTGCCCTCCTAGCCAAAAATTCGTCTCTCTCCCCTCTATCATTCAATATGAAGTTCTCTGCCGCTGTCAGCGTGATCCTCTGCGCCGAGGCTGCCCTCGGAGCCAAATGGACCCAGAAGCGCCGCGAGAGCCATCTTGCCCGCCAGCACCAGAGGAGCACCGGCGTCACGCGCAAGTCTCAGCCCCTGATCAAGGCTGATTATGAGGGCACTAGCACCAACAACTCCTACGTGGAATACTCACAGAACTGGGCGGGAGCCTTTTTGGTCGGCAGTGGCTACACAGAGGTCACAGGAACCATTACTGTTCCTACCATCCCCAGCTCGAGCAGCAGCACCGAGCAGGCTGGCGCTGCTGTAAGTGATGCACTCTCTTGTTGACAAGAAGAAAAAAAAGTCAGTGGTTAACGGGTATAAATAATCTAGTGGGTCGGTATCGACGGTGCAACGTGCGAAACCGCCATCCTCCAGACCGGCATCGATTGGTACGTGGAGGGCAGCGATGTCAGCTACGACGCCTGGTATGAGTGGTATCCAGACTACTCTTGTGAGTATATATTTAATAAAACAACCCCCCCCCCCAAAACCCCTTTCCATGGGGCCTAACTCCAACAAAGTCTAACATGTCTTTTCCTAGACGACTTCTCTGGTATCACTATCGCGGCTGGCGACTCTGTCAAATTTACCGTCACTGCAACGAGCGACACTTCGGGCTCAGCCGTCATCGAGAACTTGACCACGGGTCAGACTGTTACCGAGACTTTCTCGGATGTCACAGACGGTTCTCTGTGTGAACAGAATGCTGAGTGGATTGTCGAGGACTTCGAGGAGTGCAGCGGAAGCTCTTGCGAGTTTGTTCCCTTCGCCGACTTTGGCACCGTTACCTTCACGGACGCCACTGCCATCGCCAGCGGAGTCACCGTCACCCCGGCTGAGGCAACTATCACGGACATAGAGCAAGATGACAGCATTTTGACGAGCTGCTCTGCTTCTTCTTCTGGTGTCGAATGCAGTTACGTATAAGTTGTCTGAATATGAGTCATGTTGAGTGGGGGGAGGCTTAGACGGGAGGGGCAAGGCCTAGTATCAATGGACTACGATGTAGATGATGAATACGGGTCGAGGTTTTTCTCTTTTTTTTCTTCTTTTTTTTCTTCTTCCAGCTGCTTTTCACTTCTCAGGGAGGACTTGTTTATAGAAGCGTGGATGGCCGTATTTTTGACACTTCAACACGGGATACAACATAGTGTGTACATATATATGCCCAATATATTTGTTACCGTGTTTAATCTGCGCCAACTTTTCAGCGTCTATAAACTAAGGAACGTTCATCACGTAGGCCAACGATGAACCATATGTTAGTGGTTGCAACCCACACATGATACTTTCCTGACCAGCTAGCTCAGCCTGTTGTAGGATGCTCTTCAGATTGTCAGGCCACATTTCGTGTACTTTTACATATTGTCAGTCCAGGCAATAACCCAGGTTTGGTATTGGTAGCGTACCCTTGCCTCACACTATTGGTTCGCAGAGAATTGATATTTTTTTCTTGTACTCCTTTATCTTCATTGTATCATTTTTCGAGCAACGTACGCTATCTCTTATTCTCCGACATTATAGGAATACGCGTCAATTTATTTCATGCAAATGGTTAATTACGTGATCTATCAGCAATACGCGAACCGGGGGGGGGGGGGGGGGGGGGGGGGGGGGGGGGGGGGGGGGGGGGGGGGGGGGGGGGGGGGGGGGGGGG
>JACWQW010000205.1:0-30256 GCA_014849355.1 Cryphonectria radicalis
CCCCCCCCCCCCCCCCCCCCCCCCCCCCCCCCCCCCCCCCCCCCCCCCCCCCCCCCCCCCCCCCGCCGGTGGATGAGCAGGCACAGTGAAGGAGTCAAGTGCGTGAGTGAGAAGAAACCTTGGAAAGGAAGAGGCTGTGTCGAGACTGTCGAGGCTCCCTACGGAGAGAAGAAAGAAAACCCCCCCCCTCTCTCTCCTCCCCCGCCCCCAACCCAACCCAGCCCAGCCCAGAATTTCCCGCAGCATCTGAGGATTTTTTCTTTCTTTTCTTCCCCTACTGATCTTAGCAGCAAGCCGGGGGATTCCTCTCTCTGTCTCTCTGTTGGGAAAAGCGGGCAGCCTCATGTCGAGTTTTGAAGCGTCCTCGCCGCGTCGGGCCCTGCTGCGTTCTGGTGGTCGCATATACACACACGTAATAAGAAGCAGAAAAGCGAGAGAAAAAGGAAAGAGAGAAAGAAAAAAAAACATCTTCACAGGGTATATATATATCTGAGAATAAATCATCGGTGTGTCTGAGAGAATCGAGTTGTATGGAGATGCTGCTGTTGCTGCTGCTGCTGCTGCTGCACAACTACCCCCTCATGCCGGTTCCTGTACCCCAGCTACCGACCAGGGCCATGGCCTTGGCATCACCGCGGGCGAGCCTGTCGTCGCGGAGGGTGTCGGCCAGGCACCTCCACGGCTCCCTGCTGCCGCCCCACCTGAGCAGGTTCTCCTTGAGCTGCTCCCCGTTCTCCCGGCTCACGGCCGCCCCGGCCCGGCCCGCCAGGAAGACCTTCTCCCACACCCTCTCGGCCAGCACGCGGTCGAACAGGTAGCTGTAGTACGTGCTCCCGTAGCCAAACAGGTGGCCAAAGAAGCCCTGCCAGCTGGTGGTCGGCGGGTCGACGGGCGCGTGGCCGTACTTCTGCTGGATGTTCCAGTACGTGCGCGACGAGTCAAAGCTGGGCGCTACGACCCGCGCCGAGTGGTACGCCTGGTCCAGCATCGCCAGCAGGATCTGGTTCTCGTTGTCGGCGCCCTCGAACAGCCTCGCCTGCCGCAGCTTCTCCACCACCATGTCGTGGTCGAGTGGCTCGTCCGTCTGGTAGTGGCGCGCAAAGAGGCGCAGGACGTCGGGGTCCGCGCAGAAGTGCTCCATCAACGTCGACGGCAGCTCGGCCAGGTCCGTCGCGCAGCGCGTGCCCGACACGTTCTGCAGGGACGTCCGCGCCAGGATGCTGTGGATGGCATGGCCCATCTCGTGGAAGAGCGTCTCCACCTGCCCGTAGGTTAGGAAGGCAGGCTTGTCGCCCGCGCCGTTGGACGCCGCCTGCGGGAAGTCGCACACGAGCGCGATCGTCGGCAGCTGCTTCAGGGAGCCGTCTCTGCCCCGCGACATGGCCATGCCGTCGTTGGCCGCCTCCTCCGGCGAGGCGAAGCGGGGCTGCTGGTACTGCTGCTGGTGCTGGTGCCCCCCTGCCGCGGCCTGCTGGAGCGCCGCCGACCCCGCCTCCTCGAGCTCGCGCCCCTCGATCTCTCGCGAGCACCGCACCGTAAAGTGTGCGGGGTTGGGGGACTTGTCTGCCCGGTAGAAGAGGTCGCAGTAGAGGACCGCGACGTGTCCGTCCGTGTCGGAGACGACGTCCAGCCGCCGCACGTCGGGGTGCCAGGTCTCGCCCGGCATGGTCTCCTGGGGCACGAAGCGGATCCCGTACAGCCGTGTGAAGAGCCGCGAGAGGCCCTGCATGACGGTCCCCAGCGAGAAGTAGGCGGACAGGAAGTCATCCCGCCGCACCCTGGACCTCGCGGCCTCGCGGATCAGGTTCATGTAGTAGTCCTTGTCCCAGGGCCTGAGGGGCCCCGAGGAGGACTTGTTGGTGCGCTTCATGGCGAGCAGGTTGTCCATCTCGCGCCTCACCACGGGGGCGTTGTTCTCGCTCAGGGCGCGCAGGAACCCCTGGACGGCCTCGGGCGTCTTGGCCATCATCCTGTCGCGCAGCGCCATGTGCCCGTAGCTCTCGAAGCCCGACAGCCCGGCCAGCTCCGCCCGCAGCCTGAGCAGCTCCTCGAGGCGCTGGACCGACTCCCTCGAGGCGGTCCGCGACGCCATGAAGATGGACCTGCGGGTCTGCTCGTGGTGCACGGTGCGCAGCGCGTACGAGGCCTCTGGGCTCAGCGTGGGCAGGTAGATCTGGCCGCGCCTCGACAGCTTCTGGGCGAACCTCGGGTCCAGGCCCTGGAAGTTGGAGCTGGGCAGGCTCAGGAGCGGGTGCTGGGGGGCCATCTCCTCGACGAACTGCTGGCCGACGTCGCCTATCCTGGACGACAGCTCGACGAACCTGTCCCTCGCGCCCTGCGGCAGGTTGACCGCGGACTTGGCAAAGTCCAGCCGCAGGATCTCGGCCACGGCCTTCTCCTCCTCGCTCCAGGCGGCCGTCACCTCCGGGTTCGCCATCGCCAGCCCCAGCTGCTCGTTCAGCCCCGCGGTCGTGTTCAGCTGGTTCATGTACTGGTATACGATGCCCCAGGCCTCCGACGCGGCCGACTGCATCTGGCGGTCCGGGTGTGTGACGCGCACAAAGTCGGAGAGGTCGATGACTCTACACAGGAGATCTGACAGCCTGTCCATGTCGCGCACCATCTGCTGGTACTCGGACAGCGAGGCCGCGCCGAGGACCTTGTCGACGATGGCCTGGGCGCGTGCCAGCGAGACCCTGGCGAAGGCGAGGAAGCCCTGGGGCTCGGTAAGGTAGGCATTGCGGAAGAGGCCGACGCGCGGTCTGCCCCTGGAGGAGCGGGAGAAGTCCAGCCATGCTGGGCGGGAGTCGAAGATGCTGCGGAGGGTCGTGTCGTCGTGTTTCGTGTCGGTGGTGAACTGCACTATGGAGCCGAGTATCGACTTTGGGTTCCGAGGGGGAGATGGTGATGTGTTGTTGTTGTCGTTGGTCTCAGCGCCAGCCCCAGCAGCCGAAGAGGGGCTGGTCGCAGCAGTACTGAGCTGCAGCCGTGCGCCTCGCGCCGTGCGCCGTAGGCATCCTGAGCAGACCCATGACGCCGCCGCCGCCGCCGGGCGCCGGGCGAACCTGATCATGACCTCTGGGGCGGCTGTGATGGTCGCGGCAGCGGTGGTGGTGTTGAGAGGTTTCTTGGTCTGGTGCCCTCGGATATTGTCATTGCCTTGGTCGTCGGTGAGGAAGATCCATCCATACAGAGCAGATGTCAAGCTGGTCGAGGAGGAGTGCTGGGAGCTTTTTATTTCATCACACGACGAGGAGGAGGAGGAGGAGAGCAAAGGAGGTGCTTGGGAGAGAACTTTCACCAGTCGCCGATTTTAGGCCGAGGATGACGGAATAAACTGCTCTTGGCTCTTGCTCAAATTTTTTAGCCAGGAGCTCCCGCTAGAGAGGGAACAACAACCCACTGCTGCCGCTGCCCGCTCCAGGGTGAGACCCGCCAAGTCAACCACTAATAGGGCTCCTCCGCCCACTGCAATACAGCGCCTGTCTTCCCACCAGCCCGCCAACCCGCCAACCCGCCAACCTCCTCGCCAAAGGACCAACATCCCACCCTTTGACCTTCGTCTCGAGTTATCCCAAGAGATCAACCAGGGTCGAGATGGCGGCAAGAGTCCTGTTGCAACGGGTAAGGAGCCATCCCTCTGGCCCAATTGGCCTGTGAGGCTCGTCGGGCCCCGGGAGAGCTCTGATCTGCTGACACGAGGGAATTGTCGCAAAAAGCACGCCGCGCCGTTGACAGCCTCCCTCCTCGCCGGAGGTGTTGCCCTGTACCCACGAGTAGCCCACGCAGAGGCCCCAGAATCATACAACTCCCCATCAGTACGTATCATATGACCTCTCCCCCAAGGGCTTTTCCCCATGAACAACGAATGACTGACCCTCGTGTGTTGTATGTGTGTGTCTCTGTCCAGCGCAAGAAGCCCATATACGACGACCTCGACGCCCTGCCCACGACAGCCACCCTGTCACCACCACCACCACCACCACCATCATCATCATCGCAGCCCGAGCAGCCGTCGCGAGATGCCCCGCCGAGCCCTACCTCGACCATCGTCGCCTCCGAGACTTCTTGGTCCTCCTCCTCGTCCCCGGCGGCCCATGATGAGGTGGACATCCGCCAGCAGCCCCGCGGCCCCACGCCCACCGACCGTCTGGCCTCGCAGATCCGCGGTGCGCGGCTCTTCCTGTACCGTCAGGCCTGCGACGCCGAGGACGCCGTGAACCGGGCCATGGACCGGGCCTTCCACCTGGAGAAGTCCTTCACCGACACCGTGGCGGGTCTCGCGCCGCCTGCCGAGTCGGGCGAGAAGCTGATGCCGGGCCTGGTGTACGTGCTGGTGGCCGCCATGGCCGGGAGCATCGTCACGCGCCGGAGCAACATCCTGCTGCGCGCCGCCGTGCCCGTCGCGTTCGGCGTCGGCACGGGCTGGACCGTGCTGCCCGTCACCATGGGCAACGTGGGCGAGCTGGCCTGGCGGTACGAGCAGCGGTTCCCGGCCGTGGCGCAGGGCCACGTCAAGACGAGGGAGGCGTGGGCGAGCGGCATCAGCTTTGCCAAGGTGCACAGGCAGGTGGCGGTGGACGCGGTGGGCGAGAAGGTCAAGGGTGCGCGGGAAACTGTCGAGGACTGGGTCAAGAAGGGGAAATGAGAAGGAAAGAATAGTAGACCGAGGAGGTGTGTGGGAGCAGCGGCTTGTACCATCACGAGGCATAGACAAATAAATAATTCAACCTCTATTGCCGTGCGTATCAGCTCTTGAAGCGGTTTGAACATGTAATCAAGTCCTGATGTTTCCATCTGCTGTGCATGTATATTCTTTCTACACATGTGTATACATATACATGTCCAGGCCATGACCAAATATAATATATACACGTACCATTGGTCGTTCAAAGACACATGTCCTGCCGCGCTACAACAGCCATTCAGCATGTATACAATTTCTCTAGAGAGAGTGTGTGTATGTGTGAGAGAGAGAGAGAATTCTGAAGACGACGACGACAGCGCATGTGAAGATTATTCATCAGTGTCAGACTCGACGGTCGCATCGGCCCCTCGCATTCTCTCTCTCTCTCTTTCTCTCCCTCCCTCCTGGTTTCTTCTTTCCTTTCAAGTCCCTTCCGTCCCGACCCGGGAGTGGCGTCTCTTGAAACATTCCTCGGTTGTACCCTTGTGTGCTCAGACGTCTTAGCACATGCAGTCTTCCGAGATTGGTGGCGGCGTGCATGTACATACTCCAAGTAATAGATAGGAGGAAGAGGCCCGGGAAAAGGGAGGGGGGGAGAGGATTTCAAAAAAAGAAAACAAAGGATTCTTCGGTGGCTTCTTGTTCCAATTCCTCGAGCCGAGATGATTTTGTTCAAGGCACTCTGCTCTGGTCAGCTGAAGAAGCCCGGCCTTGTCTCCTCCTGCCCGCCCAGGCAGCCCAGCCAGGCACAGTTTGTAGAGGAGGAGGATCCTGACTGCATTTATAGTACTTCAGATTTAATTAGCAAAGAGAGGAAGGGGAGAGAAGGGGAAACAAAAAGGAGCCACAGCCCAATACAGTCTGACAAGTTGGTTTGGCAGTACTGCCGCTTAGCCGGACCGGCCTCGATAAGGATGCAAATCTTGGGTGGTTTTCTTCCTCTCTCTCTCATCTGTTGAGTGGTTTTCCTACCCTTCTTGTTCTTTTTATATTCATTCACCTCTTCTACTACTTATCATCTCCGTCAACAGGATGAGCCACAACCAAGACACACACTTCAATCCTCCCCACCTTTGTACCTCAACGTGCCCACTTCTTGACCAAGGCTTGCCCAAAAGAAAAAAAGAGGACATCCACAACTGCAGTGCCGTTTAATCCGGGGATCCAGTTTTATCGTGGGTTTGGAGAGACCAAAAAAGAAAAAAGTAAGAAAGATACCCACAGCGGACGACAGGCCCGGCAGTAATTATTCGTGCCCACAGCGCAGAGAGACAGAGACAGACAGACAGACAGACAGACGCCGCCTTGGTTGGAAAAACAAGGCCCTTCCGTCCAATCTCAGAAACAACCAAACCTATTCAAGTTCGTCTCATTGGACTGGTCCTTTTCTACATTGAGAATATTCACCATTGGGAATCTTGCCTCAGGTTTCGTGAGGTTTTGAGAGCCACGCCGAATCTTGCTTCCTTTTCTAAACCACCCCTCTTCTTCCTATCTTTTCTTCTTTTCTTCTTCACTCTTACTTTTAACTTTAATTATTCCCTTCGGAACTGGGGCCGTGGGATGAGAGCCAGTGGACCTCGGTGAGGAGGGAGGAAGAAACCAACCACCACCACCGCCCCCCTCTTCTTCTTCTTCTTCTTCTTCTTACCACTCACATTATCGACCTGCCCTGCTGTCTCGATGACTGCTGGTCCTCCTCCTCCTCCTCACGCCAAGGATGGATCTCCCATGTCCTCGTCATCAACAACAACGGGCCGCCAGACGCCTCCAGCCCAAAGTCCGCTGGTGGTCGAGACCACGAATAATGCCGCCCATGGTGACGCGTCGGCCGGGGGCGGGCACGAGAACGAGGACATGGGGGTCCCACTACCCCTGGCACCGGATGAGCGGCAGCAGCAGCAGCAGCAGCAGCCACAGTCGTCGTCGACCTCTGAGAAGGAGGGGCAAGCAGCACGGCCCTGGTGGAAGACACGCAGGGCATTCGTGGCCTACGCTGTCGCTGCCGTGCTGGTTGTGGTCTTTGTGGTCTTGTTGGTCTTGGGACTCTTGGGATATCTTAAAAAGGTAGGCTTCTTTTTTTTCTTCTTCTTCGTCTCGAGCAGTCTTTTGAGAACAATCCTTGGTGATGATCATCATGCTGCCTCTTCCTCTTCTATTTCTGAAGTTGCGGAGGCTGCCCCCCTCCTCCTCCCCCCCCTTTCCCCTTCGACAGACGCTCCCAACTATAAACGCAGCAAGGAAGACGGAAATTCTTCTGTGCGCTTGCGGCTGGTTACCTGGTTTCGTCACTGTAGATCCGTGTGTCTGCAATCTGGTAAAGGTTCAGGCTCAAGGTTCAAGGCCCTGGCCCTGGCCATGATTATGTCCCAGCTCAGCTCTCTCTCTGTCTCTCTCCCCCCTGCCTCTGCCTCTGCCTCTGCCTCTGCCTTCCCCTCCTCCTCTCCCTCCCCCCCTCTCCTTCTTCCAGTTCATATTTCTCTGGTATAATCGAGAAAGGGTAACATGGACATACTTTTCTTTTAATCAATACACACTCTGATTTGGTGGTGTCCTCTCAGCTTTCCTTCTCGTTGACGGGCTCGTCCCGGCCTGAGAAAGGGCGGCGGCGGGGGGGGGTGGATATTCCCCCTTTTCTCTCTCTCTTCTCTCTCTCTCTCTCTCTCTTTTGAGAGCGACATGTCTCGACAGGGTCACCTTCAGACCAGCTGGAGGACTCATCATCATAGAGCAGCAGCAGCAGCAGCAGCAGCAGCAGCCCAGACAGCCTTGATCCTCGTCTCCATCGTGCTGCTACTCTTCCTGCTCACAAACGGACTGCTAACCATCGCCCAGCCCGGCCAGAACCCCACCGTCGACCTGGGCTATGCCACCTACGAGGGAAGGACCCTCGCCGGGGGCATCAACCGGTTCCGCGGGATGCGCTATGCCGCCGCCCCCGTGGGTGATCTGAGATGGAGGGCGCCCGTCTCCCCTCCCAACTCGACAGGCACCGGCACCGGCACCCAGCCGGCCCACGACTTTGGCCCCATCTGCCTGGGCATCTCGGCACCCTACCCTTCGGCCGCCGAGAGCGAGGACTGCCTCTTCGTCAACGTGTGGGCCCCCTCCGGCGCCAACACGACCTCCAGGCTGCCCGTGTGGCTGTTCATCCAGGGCGGCGGGTACGTGACCAACGCCAACGCCAACTGGGACGGCGCCGAGGTGGTCAGGCGGTCGGGCAACCGGATCGTCTTTGTCAACTTCAACTACCGCGTGGCCCTGTGGGGGTTCCTGGCCAGCGCCAGGGTGAGCGCCGACGGGGCCCTCAACGCCGGCCTGCTGGACCAGCGCTTCCTCATGCAGTGGGTCAGGACCAACATCGCCTCCTTTGGCGGCGACCCGGACAACGTCGTCATCCACGGCGCCTCTGCCGGCGCAGGGTCCGTGGCCCTCCACCTCACCGCCTACGGGGGGCGCGACGACGGCCTCTTCACCGCTGCCATCGCCGAATCCGTCTTCTTCCCCGCGCAGCCTCCCGTCGCCCAGCTCGAGTACCAGTTCGACCGCCTCGCCAACGCCACAGGCTGCGCCGCCGGCGGGGCCGACGACGGCGACGCCCAGCTGGCCTGCCTCCGCGGCCTCGACACCGCCGCCCTCCAGGCCCAGAACATCCCCTCCCCCTTCCCGGGGCGCGACGCCGCCCCGGAGCCCCTCTTCTACTGGACCCCCTGCGTGGACGGCGACCTGATCCGCGGCCTCCCCTACGACATGTTCGCCGCGGGCGACTTTGTGGACGTCCCGCTCTTGTTCGGCAACGACAACGACGAGGGCTCCGAGTTCGCCGTCGACGCCGCCACGAGCGACGACATGGTCAACTTTTTGCAGAACAACTACCCCCTCCTCACCACCAACGACACCGACGACATCCTCAGCCTCTACCCCCTGCAGCAGCCCGCGCCCGCCATCGCCGCACACGCCGCCTGGTTCCCCTCCGCCAGCCTGGCCTACGGCGAGGCCACCTTTATCTGTCCCGCCATCACCATCCTCGCCGCCTATGCTGCTGCTGCTAACACCACCAACTCCACCACCGACACCCCCCGGCTCTGGAACTACCGCTACAACGTCCTCGACCAGACCAACGCAAGGAACGGCCTCGGCGTCCCCCACCTCTGGGAATCCTACGCCGTCTTCGGCCCTTCCAACCTCGCCGGCGCCCCCGCCCCGACCAGCTACCTCACCTACGACGCCGGCGCCGTGCCCCTCGTCATGGACTACTTCCTCTCCTTTGTGAGAAGCCGTGATCCCAATACCTACCGGGCCGAGGGGAGCCCGGCCTGGGACGCGTGGTTGGCGTCGTCGTCGGCGTCGTCATCGTCGGAGTCCGGTAGCACCAACGGGAGCAGGATCGTGCTCGAGGCGAATACTACGCACATGGAGGATGTCTCGGCGGAGCAGCGGGCGCGGTGTGCGTTTTGGGCGGGGTTGGCGCCGCGGACGCAGCAGAAAAAGAAGAGGAGTGTGGAGTTGTCGGAGGGGCATCATGTTTTTGGGCATGAGATATGAGTGGGGGTTGAATTTTTGTGTGAGAGAGAGTTTGGGTGGTTGTATATCTTCCAAGATCGATCTCAGGATGATAACTTGGGACTGTATATATGTATGTATATATGTATATATGTATTTATGTTGTACACAATCTAGATACGAATAAATACGTCTTGATAAAATACTCTATATTATTCAAAGTATGACTTATGAGCAAGGCACAATGTAGCAACCAAAAAGAATGTGGGTAACAGTGGTATCGAGGTATTAATTAACATTTCTAGAGGAGCCATAATGGATCTCCAACTATTGTAGGGAGATAACTTTTGAATCTCAACATCTACTTTTTTTCCTTCTCCTTCTTTACCTCCTCTCCGAATTTCTATTCTTTTTGGAATCCAGCTCAGTCCAGCCAAGCTGTGTGTCTTCATCATCTTCATCTTCACACACATGTTTTTTTTGGGGTTTTTTTTTTACCCAAAGCTCGTATCAACACTCCCATCCTCCTTGACCCAGTTCACCCACTCACACCGACAACCCCCGGTGCCACCATCCGTACCGCCCCAGCTCAAGTCCCCGTCCGGATACGCCGGGTTCACCGCGGGGCTGCCGTACGAGATATTATTGGCAAACGTCTTGGCGTCGGTCCTGTTGATGACCTGGTTGTCCTCGACCGCCAGGGCGAAGCTGTACTTGGTCTGCAGGTTGCCGCCGTGCGTGTCCTCGCCGATGGTGATGGGGTAGGGGAAACTGCCCGGGCTGGTGGTGTTGGACGAGGCCGCGGTGCCGGACGAGCCGATGAGGCGGGCACCGCCGCCACTGGTCTTGCGAGTCCAGATCTTGACCACAAAGCGCGTCTGCGTCCACGTCACGTACCAGGAGGCGCTGCTCTCCAGCACGCCGCCCGAGGCTGGATCGGCCGTGGACGTGTTGTCTATCGAGCTGACATAGATAGTCTTGTTGAAGTAGTTGTAGAAGCCGTAGTGCTCCGTGGGCAGGCCGCGGTCGTACAGGCGCAAGGGCTGCTGGAACGGGTACGGGTGCAGCTGGGCCGCGGCGCCGGTGCCGTCCGCGTTGAGCATCGGTGCCGGCAGGATGGAGGCCAGGCTGCCGCTGTCGCGGCGCATCGTGCGTCTGGCAGAGGAGGAGGTCGAGTCGGTGAGCATGTTGGGCCCCGCGCTGCTGGACACGTTGGTGAAGAAGCTGATGTAGAAGGGCGTGGGCTCGCCCGACTTGTTGGCCGACACGATGCCATCGGTCCAGTTGCCCAAGAACCACATGTCGTCGTAGGACGGCGCCGAGGGGTTGGGCGCGATGCCTGTGTCATAGAGGGTGTCGCGGCGGATGAGCTCGTCTGCCTCCCGCCGCTCCTTGTTGGACGGTTCGCTGCCGTAGAGGTCATCCGTAGCCGCCGCGGAGGCTGCACTCGAGGAGGAGGAAGTGGTGGTGGCGGTGGCGACCGCCGTCGTCGTCTCGGCTGAAGAGGCCGACTGCGTTGAAGCAGTAACCCCCTCTGTGGTCGTCGGGGTCGGGGCGGCGCTGTTGGGAACGTCCCACAGCTCGCGCGTGTTGTTGTCGTACTGGATCTGGAAGATGAACGTGGGCTGGTCTGCGTCGTTCGGCTCGTTTGCTGCCTGCTGCTCAGGAGGCAGCGAACAGCTCCACAGCGAAGCAGGCTCAACACAACCCGTGATGGCCTCTGAGTTATCCGGGCCGACCACCGTCGCGAGCCCCGTGGGGATCGCTGGGAAGTCGGTCAGGTTGAGCCAGACCGAAGCCTTTTCTGAATTGTCAGAACCTGATGATGATGATGACGCATTATCAGCGCTGCTGGAGGGACTTGCAGTGGTAGATGCGCTCTTGGCGCGGTGCAGTTCGCGCGACAGCACGACACCCAGGACGACACCGAGGATGGTCAGCAGCCAGAAGACCAGGCAGATGAGGAGCCAGACCCGCCTGCGCTGCCGACCCTCTCGGCCGGAACGTCCGTAACAACCTTCCTCTGGCAGACAACCTCGGCCTTTCCAGAAGCCGCCGACCTTGCGGGCGAGGACGTCCTCCTTCTCGTGGCGCCGCCTCGTCTTCTCGACCTTGGCGGCAGGGTCACCGCCGTGCACGGTCTGGAACTGGTCACCAACATACGTGCCGGCCACCCGGTCAGGCAGCGGGGCGTCCGCTGCTGCTGCGGCATCCGGTCCGGTGAGAGCTGGCGTCAGTGGCACATCCGACATCTTGATGTCACCCTTGGACGACATGTCTCTGTCCAGGCCTGGGCTCCCGGGTATCGGTGAGGGCGGGAACTGGTTCGCCAGGGGATGGTTCGGCGGGAACACAGCGCGAAACCGAACAGGCTGCTGGGACTCCTTCTCAGACGACGGCGTGCGCTCATAGGGTGGGGGTACGTCACTGGGGTCCTCCGCGCTGTCTGCCATCACCACGCCGGCCTTCTCAGAGCGAGTGTCCGATCCAGATGAGCTGGGCGGAGGCGACGCGCGAGACGAGGACGCTATGGTCGGCGACGGCTCCCGGATGATGGGCACAATGGGCCGCAGTGTAGACGCGGAGGCGTCCGCCGGGGCGTCGTCGCGAGCCATGCAACCGGTCTTCTTCTCGTCGGCGCCCTTCCACCACTCGTCTGGGCTTGTCGCCTCCTTGGCCGACCTGGCGGACGACGGGCTGAAGCGCTCCTTGAACGGCGTGCTGACGTGGTCCCACCAGCCAGATCGCGATCGGGTGGTCTCTGGGGAGAGCTTAGAAGACAAGGCTGACTGGGGGGATCTGCCGTCTTCCTCGAATAAGGTCACTGGTGTGAAGAAGTCGTCATCGTCGTCAAAGTCATTCTTGGACCGGCTGGCCTTTGTCGACTTCTTTTCTTTGAGCTCAGATGGCACGGCGGGCACGGGGGGCACAAAAGACTGGCCGGTGGACTGTGCATATATATTGGGGTGGTGACCCTGCAGGTGACGACCAGGCGACCATCCATCTTCCGTATCGGGCGACCAGGCCGATTGGGAAGCTTGGCCGTGATGGTATCGAGGCTGGGTCGAGGAAGTTGGCTGCAGGGGAAACCTGTCTGTGGGGGTGGCGACAGTTGCAGTCGAGGGGCTGATCGTCCTGCTAGCAGCATCGTCTTCGGACATGGACATGCCAATGACGATCTTGTTCTCATCGGGCGAGAGATAACGCTGCTGCGAGGTCGGGGTGGCGCTGGCAGGCGACTGATTGTTGCTGTTATTCTTCAGCCAGGCCCAGTTGCCCATGGATGCAGACGAGGGAGACCCCTCCAGGGCCCGCAGGGCGCTTGCATCTGCAAACTTGCCTGTTGCGCTGGCATCTGCAAGATTGCCCGTTGCGCTGGGTACTGGAGAGGGTTTCACAATCTGGGCAACATGTTGGGGTCCTTTGCGGAAGCGGGTCATGTCTGTGACAAGCTTGATCCCCAGCCTCTCGTTCTGGAACTGCTGTCGCTTTCGTGACTTCAGTCTCTGGAGCTTGGGGGCTGACTGCTTGGACTTGGAACGACGTGCTGCTGCTGCTGCTGCTGTGGGTGACAGGCTGGAGTACTTTGGTGGGGTGGCGTTGGGTGGCAAGGCTGTATCCTCGTCGGTCCAATCCTCCCAATCGTCTCGAGATGCAGCAGTGTGCATGGCTTGAAGGTCTTGCATGGCTGTAGGGGAGAAAAGGCGTCGTGAAAAAAAATAATCTGAGGTAAAATAAAAGAACAGCACAACAAGATGGGTTTTTTTTGGTGAATTAAAACGACGAGGTGCAGAGGACTGACTGCCAGACAATAAACAATAGGGAGAGAGAGGGTGGGGTGTGGGGGAGGGGGAAAAAAAGGGACAATAGGTGAACTACGTAGAAACCGCCATACGCCGAGAACAATGGGAATGTCTCAAGCTTGAGAGCATTGACCTCGAGAAATCGAAGCTGAAAGAATGTTGGAACAAGGAAACAATAAGAAATCACAACGGGCCGGCCTCGACGATAGATGTTCGTAGGAAAGAAGAGAAAAAGAAAAAAAGAAAAAAATCTGGCTGGGAGGGATCGAGTCCACGGAGGTCAGTTCGACTTCTTTTCCGATCGAGCCTCGAGCTTCGTGCCGCTGGAAGCTGGGAAGCGATCCCCTTCCCCACCCGTCGTAATGCCCGTCTGACGATGAAGCGGATCTGACTGGCCCGACTGGCGCAGGCGTCTCGAGATGAATCTCGCCATTCTTCCTGCATCGGTCCAAGGCTCGTTCGGCTGCGATGGAGGGCGCTTAATGGTTCTCGAGGCTTGTCTTGGACGAAGCAGGGCTGCTGGACCTCTGTTTGAGCGTGTGTACATGGGGTACTGTGGTAGCCGCCCAACCTCGAGCTACAAGGAATGAGGCTTGCACCAAACGGGCCTGCTTCCAGGGATGCGTGTAAGATGATTGGCCTGACTGGGTCCACTGCGCCGATGGACCCTCTGCAAGCAAGCGCCCGTCGCCAATCGCTCCAGACGACTGCTTCATTTGTGCTGCACAGCTTCAAGGGGGGGGGGGGGGCGGTTTCTTGGCCCCTGCAGATGGCGAATCCAGACCACGAGTGCTGCTCTGCTGCAACACGGTCAGTTAGTCCCTAGAGTTCGTACCATGCATGCGTGTCTTGACACTGACGACTGACGATGGCCTTTGCAGATCTGTATCCCGCAGAAAAAATCTCGATCTCGCAGGGGTACACGGCGTTTCACGTTTCACGCTGGGTCTGTGGGACCAAACACACAGCTGGTGTGTTGCCGATACTGCACGAGTAATCTGAACCTGTGGTCGAGAGAGCTCTCAGCTTGGGGGTCTGCAGCTGATCATACGCAAGCTTTCGGGTCAGTCGGAAGTGAAATATAAGGACTGCAACGCGTCTCGGCAGCTGCTGCCGTCTGATCGTCCCGTGTCTGTCTGTTCTCTGATCTGCTGACCAAGGTCATCATCGTGTTGTTGCCAGGTGTGAAGAACCCGTACACCTCAAGCCTCGAGGGCCGATCCAAAGCCGATTCTTTGTGGGACCAGTTCGAGATAGCAGGAGAGGGATCCACAGGGAAATACTTCCTTGAGCAATCGCTGTTCGACATGACCGGCAACATGACCGGCCAGCCGCTGGGTGTGAGGCCAACGGGTGGACGGACTCCGAACGCAGCGACATGTGGTTACTTGTTACCCAGACACGCTTTTTGCGCTTCGGTGCAAGCCAAGAACGGTCATCGCTCGACAGCGCGGGGCCGGATTCCAGAACGGGACTGGGTGGTTCTCTTGGCAGTACTGTATGCCTCGTTCCGACCAAGACAACGAAAAAATTGCATTGGGATCTCTTCTTCCGATCAAATGGTAGACCGATACTGCGCTGCTCATAGGATGTTTGCGCCGGAGTCAGGATGTGTGGACGTCGCGGGACCACTGATATTGCGCGTCAACTCAACATGCAGAGCCCTTGCCGGATAAGTAGCTGAGGTAGCGTATCGCTGCAAAAGAAGGAGAAAGCATATGAAAAGAAAAAAAGAAGAAGAAGAAATAACAAAAGGATACCTCGGGTGAACAAGAAGCTTCCTAGAGCTCGAGCAGGAACTGGTGTCTCGGTCATCGGGGGACCTCTTGTCACGGCTGGGTTCCTGCTCCTGCTCGAGGCAGGCTGCTCCATCGTGGCTGCGGTGATTCATCCACGTCCAGAGGCGGAGGGGCCTCGCTCAGACCTATCGCCGTCTGCCGTGGGCGAACCACCAGCGCAGATCGCTGTGGAGGACCATCCGCCTCTGGATCTTTCGAGAAAAGCCATGTCGTCGTGGGAAAACGCTTCTGAGGGGGGATCTTCTCGATCAGCACCGGTAGGGCCCATTGCAGACTGTGGCAGCTGGTAACTTGATAGGTGACGAGAACCTCGATGAGGAAGGCTTCGAACTGGAATCATCCACCTGGGCGACTAAGCTCTTGCGGCATATGGAATCACTGCAGCCTTGTTCGGTGGGAGGGGAGAGTATTAAAGGGCCGGACGTGCATGAAAGCTAGAGCAGAGAAGGACACAGACTGGACGAGAGTCCCGCACTCAGGGAGAGAAGAGAGCAAGCCTGTCGAAAGGCTGAGGAAACGATTGCGTGGGTGATTTTGTCAGGAGCTCGATTGGTACTGTGTGATGAGGAAGGAGCAGATGCTGCTAAGATAGCCCCTGTCGTGGCTGCCAATTCTAACCGAAGCCAACCAGTCCACTGAACCTGGTGATGTGGCAATTACTTAAGTAATTTGAGGATCTGTGTGGCGTAAGCACTGTTGCGTTCTCCAAGAATGTTTGTGACTACCGAATAAGCAGCTGAGAAGTCGATCTCTTTGCACAGGGAATTGAGTGCTCCTCCTGGCCTCAACGGTTTGCCTCATCCGGCGTCATCCTTTAATGATTGACTGGCTGTTGGATAAGCTCGCGCCGGAAGCCTCGGATCACAGGGACAGTGGACTGGAGGCACCAAAGAAAGATGATCAGAACAGGAATGCTGAATTAGACTGGGCATATCTATCCTCAAAATCTCAGCAATCCAGTGGAAAACCTCGGTGCTGACCTCACCCGAGGTAGTCCACCCCAGAAACTCCGAATGAGACATAATCATGGGATAAAACATCATCACCTTCCTCCTCCTCCTCCTCTTCCCAAGTATGTAGCCTGCTTTCTCCCATGTTTCGCGCTGTAAAACCCATGGCCAACTACTAGTGTGTAGCCTCTTTTTTCGCTGTATAGGTTGTCGAATCGAGAGAAATGGTTTTCTTCTTCGGGTTTTGTCTAGCAGCATCCGCAAGACTCGGTGATTCCGCAGCAGTCAATGGACTCGCCGCAGCCACCACGGAGGCTGACATCGGATGACATGGGCTCCTCGGCAGTCTATATTGCAGAGAATGTGTTAGAAAGAGAGAAAAGAAAAGAAAAAAAGACAAGACCCAATGACAAGGTGACTCGACTTGACATAAATAAAAAATAAAGACGGAAGGGTTCTTTTGGTGTTTAATAGACGAGGGGGACATACAGGCTGCTGGGAGACGACCTCGCCGGCTGGAATGGCCTCCATGGCGATCTGCTGGGTGGGAGCTTGAGCCTCAGGCATCTTGATGACGTCGGTGGGAAGGAGGAAGGGTGTGTGCGTGAAAGAGTGTGAGATTTGATTGTCGAATGAATTTCCAAAGACAAAAGAGAACAAGGTACTGTAGATTGGTCTGACGGGGAAGATCAATCAAGAACACAAGAGGAAAAGGTCAGGGAGGATGAACCAGCTTTTATGCTGGGGGAGATGGTTGTGTGTGTGACGTCTCTCTCTCTTCTTCTTTCTCTTCTTCTTCTTCTTCTTCTTCTTCTTCTTCTTCTTCTTCGTCCTCCTCCTCCTCCTCCTCCAGGGTCCCTGTCCTTCTCGAACCTACCCCAGCACCACCACCACCACCACCAACCAGCCCAGTACTTTGTACCAACTCAACTTGTTCTTCATTGACGTTAGGTTCGCGATCCAACGGACGATCCCATGCATGAAGAGGGATCCCGGTTCGGTTCCCCACTCCCCATCCCTCCCCACAAGCGCCTTGCCCCTCATAGGCCTGATAGCCCTGGCAAGCCCCCTCATGCACGATTTGATGTCATCGTCCGTTCCGGGCGGGCCAACCAAAAGCCTCTGTGGCACCACCCGTGGCCATTCGATGCTGCGCCCTGTGTGTGCGTGCATGCAGGCAGCTAGGCCGGACCTGCATCTTGTGTGTGTCGTATCGCGACTCGTCCCTCCGTCTTACTCTCCAGGGCGGGCGCGCCTCGTCTGCAGGTAGCAGCCGATTACTGCAGCTGCAAGCTGCAAGCAGAAGCAAGCATCACCACCACCACCAGGGGGGTGATGCTTGACCTCACCGCCGTTTTGGTGACGGGCATTTAGTTCTAGCCACCTGTTTTTCTCTCTTTCACCCTTCCCTAACCTGCCAGCCAGGTAACCCCATCCATCATCCATGACATACAAAGCCCACCAGGTAGGTAAAGGTCACCGACTTCAGCCACAACCCGAAGGGAAAACGACTCAGAACAGCTAGCTAGCGAAGGTCTGTACTGTGGGGCCTCGGTCTACAAACGAAAAGAGAGAGAGAGAAAGAGAGAGAGAGCGAGAAGTCTCAGACCCGGCACGCACAGGCCTGTTCATCCCCAATCTTGGGATGATGAATGATCAGTCAGCCCACCTTGCCCACACACCACACCTACCGGGGCGGCTTATCGACGCAAAGGTGCTGTGTGGACCAAAGGCCAACAACAAGAGGTGTGACCATGAGAACGTTGTTGTGTACAGGATCCATCATGTGGAGATGGAATGGCCCAGAAGGGCTGGGGGGGGGGGGTCCTTGAATTTTGAGGCTTAGACCTGTGCTACGTACAGCAACCCATCATCTCCTATGAAACTGCTGTGGTATCTCTCTATCTATCTGTGGGCGGCCCAAAGATTGTAACGATTGGGAATCGGAAAATCCGGGAAAAAAGTTATGCGCTGGTCGGTTCGAGCTGAAAATGGATAGCTTCATGATTAAAAGGGTCTCATGACTTTGGGGAAGCCAACTGCATGGGCCCCCCCGTCCATAACGCTACCGTGATGCTCTCTCTCTCTCTCTCTCTCTCTCTCTCTCTTGATCCCTCTTCAGGGACCCAGCCAAACCAGGTCCGGGAGGGACGGAGGGACCCCTTGCGAAGGGAACATCCATGCCGCCGGGGTAATCTGTCATTGGGAAGTTTCCAGGTTGTTCTGCACGCAAATGCCTCATCAGTCTTGGTTCGTGATGGCCCTGGAATCCGGCCTCTGCAGGTACATAGTAGTTGTGTCAGCTGTCTGTGAACGAGGCCAGCTTGGACTTGCCACTGCACCACTGCGAGCCGTGTCGACGGATTTCCCCAAGGACAGCCAGCTGGCAGGTAGGGGGGGGGGGGGAAGGGGACCTGAGTATGGATTACGAGGCGCTGAAGGCGATGCATAAGATGACTGGCTGCCCAACGAGAGCTTTTCCCCTCCCACGGGCCCAGAGTACGCCACCAGGCCAGGGAGAGTAAACCCAAGGAGTCATGAGAGACGAAAGAAAAAAAAGAAAAGAAAAGAATGGAAGAATGAAAGAAAAGAAACTATTGAAAAAAGGACGGCAAGACAGGGCGAATTGGATAGGAGCATCAAGCTCGAAACATCGTCATCTCGGGATCCCATCGCAACGAGGGTACAGAACGGCCACCCCTGCCAAGCCCGTCACATAGTAGTCTGCTCCACAGCCAAGGTTTTGCTTCTTTCAACGTCTAATAATACAAATAAAGTAAGTAGTACAGTACAGTATATTCTGTTTCTCTCTCTCTCTCCAAAAAATTGAGACATGTGACTCATGATGTCAGAGCACCACCCGATCATTTCCTGCAGGGTCGGAGTAGATTGCTGTTTCATCCCCGAATTGGGATCGTATTTTATGGATTGGTCGGCAACTTAGTGGGTTGGGATGGATACGAACAATACAGTAACAAGATGGCTGCGTGTAACTAACTGCACAGTAGTAATCAGGGCGTTCATATTGATTGCATGCGGTAGATTTCGAGATGGGGGATGGGGGATGCCATTCTCAACTAGGAAATGGTTCAACCGCCAAGCTCAACCACCAAGACTTGATTCCCGTGGGCTTAGTGAGCAATGGAATACGGGCGAGAGATGAGTAGATGACACAAGCTGGTTATGATCAGTCCCTGGAGATGCGAAGAGCTGATACAAGTCTGAGGGCCTCCTGATCAGTGCAGGTCTCCTGTAGCAGCAGGTGTACCATAGTAGACAGACGCTGGAGCTGGAGCCGAGAGCACTGGGGTTGATCAGCGATAGCACAGGTCCCCTACTGCTACCACCAACACCACCGCCTAGAATAGAAGAGAAGGCAGCGGGCTACAGAGGCTACAGAGGCTATCACGGCCACGGAATGTTGGTGCCCTTTTCTTTCTGACACGAAAACTATGGCGACAGTAATCAACCTCAACTCTTCTTTTGCAGGCAGATACGAGTCGCCGCCCTCCTCACTCCCAGCATTCATTCATCAGTCAGTCAGTCAGTTGCCAAGCTCCTTGTCCATCCTCCTCCACAGTTTCCACCATGCTCCCCCCACACCACCAACTGATCGGTCCAGACGACCCAATTGGCGAACCCTGCGCGATTGCGGAAGCTGTTCCCTGATCGTCCCATCCACCAGAGCTGCAACTTAATTTCAATGCTTCTTCTTCTTCATTCTTCTTCTTCTTTGCGGTTGCCTGCCCACGGCCTACCGTTAATTAATTTTCTGTTATCACGGAGTGAGGAAGGCTTACCTGCGATCCCCCTCCTCCTCCTCCTCCTTCCATCTCGTGCGCTCGATGTTCAATCGCAACCACCACCAATCAATCAATCAATCAATCAGGGCAATTGTTGTCTCACGAACCCGAACTCTCGGCTTGGCGCTGCTACCCTCTGAAATCTAGATCTCCCCCAGACAGAGACAAAGGACGACCCGTGCGCCCTTTGCCCCCCCCCCCTTTGACTCTGTCCCGTGTGACCTCGACATCCCTTGCGCCGTCTATTGTTGGCTTCTCAACCGCTTGTGGCCCATTGTGTGTGTTGCCCCACGTTGCCGCAGCGAGAGAGAGAGAGAGAGAGAGAGAGAGAGAGAGAGAGAAGAAAAAAAGGGCTCTCGAACTAAACGGCGCAGGCGTTGCGTCTACCTACTTCAGCTACTGCGAAGGGTCTCTCTACCTGGAACGACCGCTCCCGTCGACCACGGCTCGGATCAGAAGCTGCAAACACGCTACATCCTTGCGCCCCTACTACTGTGTGTATAGCGCATTATTACACATCAGAGTCCGGTTCACCCACCCACCACCATCCCTTGTTCTCCTCCTCCTCCTCCTCCTCCTCTCTCCCTTGAATTGCTCCTAGGCGGCACATCCAGAAGGCACTCTCTGCCCTCTGGTGCGCTGCAACCTCGACTGCCCAACCTGGCTCCCCCAAGATCCTCCGCCAGGTCTTCTTCCGCCGAGGACAGGCCCAAGGCGTCACACCACCGGCGCCGCTCCTCAGCTTCTCCTGCTGCCGGTCTCCGGATCTCACTAGGTGGCGAGGGCGGTAACCCTTCCGGCAGACAGGCGAACAGGCTCCAGCCTGCTCAGCTGTCTCCCATCCCAGGTATGTGTCAGTTTTGTGCGTGTGTGTGCGTGTGTGTGGCTGTCAGGAATGCAACACAGGTCATGACCTCGTGTTGCTTCCCGCTCTACTCGCCTTACTCTGGCACGCCTGAATGGGAACCCTGCGACGGGAATCCGCCCACCCACTCTTCATTAATTACCTCCCTTCCGCTCGTCGGCAGCTTAGGTAAATAAACCTGAACCTTGACCGACTGGCTGACTGTCTGCCTCTTCTCGTTGGGCAATATACACAGGCACCCCCGGCTTTCCCATGACACTCTCCCGGAGTCCTTCCCCTGCCCCCGGGGGAGGCTGGTCCAGTCCGGGTCTCAACATCTCCACGAGCGGTCGGTCGAGCCCAGCGACGGTCTTGACGGCATCCAACAGCGGCAACAGTAACAATAACAACAACAACAGCCACAAGGTGCTGTGGGAGTCGTCGCGCACGAGAAATATGGGGGCAAGAGGCTACCCTGCGTTCGAGACGCAGAACCAGGGCTTCTTCCAGAGACACATGCGCCGCATATCCAACAGCCTACCGCGCTTCAACACGAGCACACACTACGCCGAGAAAGAGAAGCTGCAGAGGGGGAGGTGGTCGCCCGCGCCCACGATACCGGTGTACGGGAGGCTGAGGAGTCTGGCCGGGCGCATGGGCCGCAGGGCAAAGCTGCGCCTGCTCTCCGTCTTCCTCCTCCTGTTGGCCGTCTGGGTCTTCTTCCATTCTCGTACGTTGTTGTCGCATCCCTTCCCAGTCCGAACCTAAGACGTCTTTCCCGGGGGTGGAGAGGGGGGAAAAAAGCAGCTGACCTGACCCCGAACCTGCCCGCAGCTTTACTATTCTACTGGCGGCGAAAATCATGGCTTGGTGGTGGGGAGAAGTACGTCATCATATTGGGGGCCAATGTCGGCGGAGGTGTCATGGAGTGGAAGGGCGCGAGGGAGTGGGCGATTGAGCGCGACAGCCTGCGCAACAAGAAGAAGTACGTTGCCAACTGGGGCTATGAGCTGGAGGTAGTAGACATGAGCACCAAGAAGCGCTATGCGCACGAGTGGAGGGAGAGCTGGGAGAAGGTCGACTTTGTCAGGAATGCGCTCAAGAAGTACCCAAAGGCCGAGTGGTGAGTGTGTCTCCGTTCTCTTCTCTCTCTCTCTCTCTCTCTCTCTCTCTCTCTCTCTTTCTTTCCCCCTTATGGCTGACCACGAAACATAAATTATTAGGGTGTGGTGGCTCGACCTCAACAGCTACATCATGGAGCCTGGCTACTCCCTGCAGAGCCACATGTTCAAGGAGCTGGACAGGCATGTCTACCGGGACATCAACGAGTACAACCCCCTCAACATCAGCCACCCGCCGACGGACAAGTACCTGGACGAAGAGATGCGCAGCCCCGTCGGCGACGGCGACGTCAACTCGGTCAACTTTATCCTCTCGCAGGACTGCGCAGGCTTCAACCTGGGGTCCTTCTTCGTCCGGCGCGGCGCCTGGACGGACCGCCTGCTCGACGTGTGGTGGGACCCGGTCGCCTACGAGCAGAAGCACATGGAGTGGGCGCACAAGGAGCAGGACGCCCTGGAGCAGCTGTACCGCAACCAGCCCTGGATCCGCGCCCACGTCGGCTTCCTCCCCCAGCGCATGATCAACAGCTTCCCGCCCGGCGCGTGCTCCGACGCCGACAACAGCACCCGGGTGCACTATGACCAGAACGACCGCGACTTTGTCGTCAACATGGCGGGCTGCGAGTGGGGGCGCGACTGCTGGGGCGAGATGTACAACTACCGCGAGCTGAGCTACTACCTGAACCGGTCGTGGTGGGAGCGGTTCAAGGAGGACCTCGTTGCCGTGGTCATCTACAAGATCACCGGCAAGAAGCTCAAGCTCTGAGCGGCTTGGTTTTTTGGTTTTTTTTTCCCTCCCGTACTTCTCAGAACAAGCATCATCAGGCATGCATTTTTTTCTTCTTCTTTTCTCTTCTTCTCTCTTCTTTTCTTTCTTTGTTGTTGATTAATCTTTATAAGTCTTCATGGCATTCTTTTCTATTATCATTATCATTATCATTATTTTTTTACCTGCTCTAGATCATTCCTGCAGGGGGCAAGGTGGCAAGGTGGTTCGAGGAAGGGGAGAGCATGTATGGCAGCTTGCTTGCTTGCCAAATGACGACGAAGCAATGAGGAGCAATGAGGAGCAATGAGGAGGAACTCGTCGTCATTGTTGTTGCTCTGGAGAAGGCAGCTCATCCTCACGAGGGACACACCAAAATGATTGCTTGGAGTCAGGTCGGGTCAGGTTAGGTCAGGTCAGGTCAGGCCAGGCCGGGACAGGGACAGCAGGGCAGAGTCACTTTTTGAACTGGACAACTCGAGGGTTCTTGCTTTTTGGTCACCTTTTTTTTTTCTTCTTCTTCTTTCTTCTCTTCTTGGTGTATCTAGACTTTTTATCCCTCAAGCCACACTTTGGCCTTTTTTCCCTCTTCTTTGGCCTCCCTATGACCCAAATTACTTCCCACTTCTTCCTTTTTTTTCTTTCTTTTTCTTTTCCTTCCCCGCTCCTTGCTCGTGAAACGTCCCCCTCGCCCACTTCCCCAGCTAACCAACCACAGCCGGAGGGAATGGTTGCCCTTTCTTGCTGCTCGTTACGTGGGGAGCTCGCTCGTTCTTTTTGTGCGTGTGTAAGCGTGCTTGTTGTCTCTTTTTTTTCGGTAGATGAATGGTAGATTGCGCCTTTTGGTTATGAGAGTCTTGGGGGGCCTTTTCTTTTTTTCTTCTCCTGCTTCTTCTTCTTCTTCTTCGCGTTTCTGGGGCAGAAGGGCGGAGGCTGTCTTGGGCTCTTTGTTAGGTTATTGGGGAGGCTGGTAAGGTAAGAAATGGGTGGTTACACCACCTTCAGCTTGTTCAGAGGGTTTGGTTTGGGTTGCTTGGCAGGTGGAAATTAGGTAGGATAGGATTATCACGAGAGACGGTTCATGTGGGAGGTACTTCAATTCCCCGACTCTGTGGACCTTAGATGGCCAAGTCACAGGCCTCACTTGGCGTATTCAATGATAATTTTACTTCCGAGGAGAGGAGAGCACACTCAAAGTAACTGGACAAGCACCGAGATGTGCTCTATACACCGACGTGCCTGGGTGGAAACCCGGACAGCTCAAAATCTCACCACACCTGACCCACCACCCCATCCGTCCCTTTTGTCTCGTCTGACTGTCAAGTTGGCGTCAAGCCCCGGAGCAGAGGACGAAGGAAGTGCAGGATCCGAAAGGGCGAGTAGTATGTAAAATTGCCTTGGTCGCGGCAATGGACCAAGCAAAGAGGATGATGCATTTGCCAAGTCTGGCTTTTTCTTTTTCCTCTTGAGACATGGTCTTGGGCTGGCTTCACAGTACTGGATGGGGAGGGCTCGGAGAAGGGACCATAGGGGACATCGGCTTAGAGGTGGAGAGGATATGATGCAGTCTCTCTCTCTCTCTCTCTGAGACAAAAAAAAAAAAAAAAGAGGCCAACGATGTGTCGTTTCTGGTGGCTGGGGACGGGTTTGGGGGCATTTGAGTATAAGTATAGTGGGACGAATTTCTCGACAGTGTTCATTCCAGTCCCTACAGGCCCTCTTGGCAGGCCGTGGCAGGCTGTGGCAGGCCCTGGGATAAAGTTCCCTTTAGAGGGACGACCGCGCTGTGGCTAAACCATCCATCCCCTGCGCACAGCGGATCTCGGCCTGCTAACGTGAGCCAACCAACAGCCCTGTGGGACATGTTGTATCCCCCCGAGCAATTAATCAATCAATCATGTGCTCCCAGTCCCAAGAAAGTCGATAGTCAAGAGAGGCTGCACCACCCCCAAGCTGGGATTGAAACGCCAAGAGAAGGACAAACAAGGTCATTTGCAACAAGAGAAGGCGACGAAACCCTCGGGTGGCCATGGCTTACTACTTACCTGCTAGTGGCCCCATCCTTTCGGGATGCTGCTCCGAGGCCGTTCCAGAGTGGGACAACAACGACAAGACAGACACCTGCGGCACACCCACCCACCACCACCTGTCCCTCCGAGTCTTTGAGTGGCCGTTGAGCACTACCTTCAAGGCAGGCACTTGGGATAGGCTCGTCGGACCTTTGCCCTGAGAGGCCTTCTGCACACCAACCCCCCCCCCCCTCTCTCCCCCGTCAGTGCTCGGCCGCGCAACATGTTTAGTATACGCAACGCGAGGCTGCTGGCGCTGGCCTTGTTCGTCTCCGTCGTGCTCCTCTACGTCGGCTGGCGGCGGCCCGGCGCCTGGGAGACCTCTCTCGACGGCGGCAGCCCAGGAGCATCATCTGGAGGAAGCACGCCCGGCCCCGGGAAGCCCTTGACCATTCCACAGGGCGAGACCGACAGGCATGCGCACCACGGGTCGGCACCGGCTGGCGCCTCGAACCCGAACCCGAACCCGCCGTCAGTCCAGGGCGATGATGGGTATGACTTCGAGCGGCCCACGACCGCCGAGGAGGCCGGATACCCAGCAGCCAAGCCAGGCGCGAGCCCGGACAGGGAGAAGGAGAAGGAGGAGGAGGAGGAGGATGCTGCTGCTGCTGCCGCCGCCGTTGCTGCTGCCGCTGCCGAGGCGGCCGCCACCACCAAGCCGAAGCCTGACTGCCCGTCCTTTGAGAGCTACATGAGGCAGAAACCCGGGCCCCCATCTGCGGGCGTACGCCAGTTCCCGAACCTGCGCCCCCCGCCCGAGTGTCGCTCCTACACAGTTCCGGCCGTGGACGACTATATCAAGGAGATGGAAGAGAAGATCAAAGACCCGGACCTGTACCGGCTGTTCCAAAACAGCTTCCCGAATACCCTGGATACGATGGTCAAGTGGCACGGATACGCGCAGGACGAGGAGGGGAACGAGACGGCGGAGGAGCTAAGTTATATCATCACGGGGGATATAGACGCCATGTGGCTGCGCGACAGCGCGTCCCAGCTGTACTCGTACCTCTCGTTCCTCTCGCCGGACGGGCCGGAGGGCAGCGACGACATCCAGAGCCTGAACTCCCTCTGGCGGGGGCTCATCAACTCGCACGCGCGGTACATCATCATCTCGCCGTACTGCCACTCCTTCCAGCCGCCACCAGAGTCCGGGATCCCGCCGACCAAGAACGGTGCGTACAAGCAGAACAACCCGCGGCCGGCCTACGACCCCAACAAGGTCTTTGACTGCAAGTGGGAGCTCGACAGCCTCGCGTCGTTCCTGCAGGTGAGCGTGGGCTACTGGGCGCGCACGCACGACCTGGCCTTCTTCGCCCGGTACAGCTGGATCGAGGCCGTCAGGAGGGCGGTCGACGCGGCGGCGGCCATGCGGCTGGGCACGTACGACGACGAGGGGCGCGTCCTGCCCAGCGCGTGGACGTTCACGGGCTGGACCAACAGGGGCAGCGAGACGCTCACCAACGACGGGCTGGGCAACCCGAGCCGCACCAACGGGATGGTGCGGACCGCCTTCCGGCCCAGCGACGACGCGACCATCTTCCAGTTCCTGGTGCCCGCCAACATGATGTGGGCCAAGTACCTCGAGGAGGCCTCGGCGATGATGGAGGAGCTGGCCGAGGGCGCGGCGCACGGCATCGACCCGGGCAGGCGGGACATGGCGCGCGGGCTGGTGCAGGACATGCGCGACTTCGCCTACGGGGTCCGCCAGGGTATCGACTCGGACGCCATCGTGAGCCACCGCGGGTACGGCGACATCTTTGCCTACGAGTGTGACGGGTTCGGCGGGGTCAACCTGATGGACGACGCCAACGTGCCCAGCCTGCTGTCCATGCCGCTGTTCGGGTATGCCGAGTCGAGGTACCCGGTGCCCGAGACCGCCGCGGAGAGGGACTACGACCAGATCTACCAGAACACGCGCAGGTTCGTGCTGTCCCTGGACAACCCATACTACGCCAGGGGGCCCGTCCTCTCGGCGGTGGGCGGCCCCCACCTGGGCCCGGGCAAGGCGTGGCCGATGGCGGCGCTGGTGGCGGGCATGAGCGCGTTCGACAGGGAGGCGGGCTACGTGGACGGCCGCGGCCGCCCGGTCACGATGGGCATGGGCCTGACGCTGGAGGACCACGTCGCGGGCCAGCTGGAGATGGTGCTCAACTCGACGAGCGGCTGGGGCATCGTCCACGAGAGCGTCAACAGCTGGCGGGGGGAGTCGTTCTCGCGGGCGTGGTTCGGGTGGGCCAACGGGCTGCTGGGGGAGCTGGTGCTGCGGATCGAGAAGTGGGAGTCGGGCGGGGCCAAGACGAAGGGGCTGCTAGGGAGGAGCTGGCAGTGAGAATGAGAATGAGAATGATGTGTGTCTGCCCGGCTTGACTTTTTTTTTCTTTTTTTCTTTCTCTCTCTCTCTCTTTTTCTTTCCTTTCCTTCTCTCTTCTTCTATGATTATGCAAAGAAGGAGAGGGGGAGGTGAGGTCCCTGAGATGTTTGCATTGTATAGGGCGTTGGTGGTGGTCTGGGATGTATATTCTCATCGCTTTTCCCCCCAGGTCTTTTGCTGGGGGTTCTGTATTGTTTTGTGATGAGTTTCAACATAAAATGTATGAAAGGCTTGATGAACAAGAGAGAGATCAGATGCTTACTTGTTCCTAAGCTGTGCTATACCAAAAAAAAGGTCGAAACAGCATTGATTGACTCCAGCACAGGCACTCATTGGTGGTGATGAGGTTCTGCTGCTGGGTCGACATGTCCCTGCTTGAAAGTCTCCTCCTACCAGCAGCATATATACATACTCTACTCATAAAACAAGTCATCATCTGATAATTGTCCTATCCTGAATCAAGTCCAAGAGTCAGTGCCAACCCGTCTGTTGTCCCATTTAGTGTAAATTTCATTCATTCATTCACTCACTCATTCAATTTATTCATGCACAAAGAAAACTCAAAACAAGACACTTCTTTTTTTTCTTCTTCCCGCTGTGTCCCAAGGGACAACATATAATTCTCTCATGCTTTTTTGCTCATTTCTTTGGTATCAAGAGTCTATCTACAGGACCAGATCTGAGCCTCTTTCTTCATATAAAGTAGAAGAAGTAGGGCGGGAAGAAGAAGAAGAAAAATTGGCATGGTCAAGAAGTGAAGAAAGTTTGAATGCAAAGCGGCCCCCCCCCTCTAGGGAAAGGGGAAGAAGGCCAATGGTAAAAAACTTGGGTGAAGAAGAAGATGAAAAAAGGGAAAATGCAAAACCCAAGAAGAAAAAACAAAAATAACTCCGTATCAACCCTTATGTGTATGGTATCGTGCCCCTTCCTCCTCCTCCCCCCCCCCCCTTAAAACCCATTCATTCCATTCGTGAAAATCAGACGTTGACAAAATCCGCCACCACATCCATGATATGAAGAAGAAAAGAAAGAAAGAGAAAAAAAAAAGGAATCCCATCTATCCCTTACTCTAACCCTAGTTTCCCATGTGTTGATAAGAATAGAAGGAAGGGGGAAAAGAAAGGATTCAATGAAGAAAAGAAGAACGGTTTTTTCCGACCCGTGCTTGACCTTGGTTTGTTATTTGTTCTTTCTTCTTTCAAGGACGGTACTTCTCCAGACGCCGCCTGACTGTCGGATTAGTCTCGGCGCGGCGCGTAGTGCTGCTGCTGTCTCCAGAGGTCTGGTAGACGTTGATGGAGTTGAAGAGCCAGTAGGCGTCGACAAAGGCGTCTGGGTTGTTGGCGACGTAGTCCTCGCAGGTGCTGGCGAGGGCGGAACATGTCTCGTCGGCGCTCCAGACGGCTTGCTTGCCAGCCCCTGTTTTATTTGTCTCAGGTTAGTCATTTATTCTTCATCTCTCTCTCTCTCTCATCCTTTCTTTTCTCAAAACTCAAGAAGAAAGGAAGGGAAACAAAACTTACAGTCTCCACAAAAGGTGGTATCAATGATAATAGTATGGTTCTGAAAGTACTCATCGATATCACAGCCGCTGCCGCCCGAGAACTGGGCCTGCGGCGTACCAAAGCCAGACGTGTCGACGGCCGAGGAGGACGACGACGACGAGTTGCCCCCGCCGGCGAGGGCGTTGGCGTTGGAGCTGTTGCGCGGGAAGAACCAGACGCTGATGGCGCTGCTGGTCCACTCCATGGCGTAGACGCCGCCGCCGCCGGCGTTCAGGCCCTTGCCGAAGTTGGTGTTCTCGGTGGTCAGCTGTGGGCAGCCCGTGTTGCCGTTGTCGGCGCCGCAGTCGAAGGTGTCAAGGATCTTGGTGGAGGTGAGCTGGCTGCCCTGGGACATGGTGCAGCCCTCGTCGGTGTGCAGGGTGATCTCGTTGGCGGCCTGGGAGTTGACGCCCTCGATGATGTCGATCTCGCCGCCGGCGGGCCAGTCGGGCCCAAAGGACCACAGGGCGGGCCAGGTGCCGCAGCCGACGGGCATGTGGTTGACGTCGGCGACGAGGAGCATGTGGGTGTAGGACTTTTTGGACGAGACGCGGGTCGAGGCGCGGCCTGCGGTGGGGTTGCTGGTCTTGTAGTCGGCGCCCAGGTAGATGCCGCCCTCGGAGTAGCCTGCCAGGCCCGCGGCGGACGCGGCCGTCGAGGACTGGTAGTCTACGAACCCGTTGGTGGGGTCGGTGCCCGTGTAGAAGTCGAACTCGTCAAAGAAGTTGGCCGTCGTGTAGCTGTCCTGGAGCGTGTAGGTGGTTGCTGCGGCCAGCCGGCCGGCGGCGAGGAGGGTGACCAGCTTGCGGACCATGGTGGAGGAGGAGGAGGAGGGAGATGTTGTGAGAGGCATGTCTCGTGTGTGGATAAATGACTGTGGTTTTTTGGGTTTTTTTTTTCTTCTTCCCCCTCAAGAGAGAGAAAAAAAGGTGGGAAAGGAATGAAAAGAAGAGTATGAGATATCTAAAAGACTGGCTCTGATATCTCGAAGCTCGAGGAAGAGAAGAAGAAGGTGGTGGACCAGGCTGTAGCTGGTCTGGCTTTTCAGGAGAGAGGAGAGGAAAGGTAGGCGTGAATGAACAAGCTCAAGGGCAGACAGTCAAGACCAAACTTTAAAAAAAAATGGTCCTTGATATTTGATACGAAGGAGGAACCTGACGGGGCCGCAGAACTTTCGAGAGATGAATGTGGTGGTTTGTTGGTTGACGGGCCAGCTATTGTTGTACCAGACAATAAAAAGCAGCTTAGGAATTTTGGCACCGCGACAAGAGGTGTGCGGTATCGTGTCAAAGGAAGGTTGGTGAAGTGGGCAGAAGATGCCAAAAGGAGGGGAGGGGGTTGGTTTCTGGAAACCCAATCAAGGTGGACAAGACAGGTGCAGAAGGATAAAAATAAGGAAGGACGGCTGAGAGAGATGACCGAGATCTCTTCTTCAAGCGCAGACGAAGGGAGGGTGAAGGAAGGAAAGTAGACAGACTCAAGGGCCAGCCCAGGAAGAAGGAGGAAGAGGAAGAGGAAGAGGTCGACGGCGTAGGTTGACCAACAGCCACCAAAAAAAAAAAAAAAGAGATAACAGATGATGATAGTAACCTGTAATACAAAAAAGAGAGGTCCTCGATGTCTGCCACGTGCGGGAATGCTGTGTTAAATATGCCTGGCTTGTGGCCCAGGCCGCGCATACTCTTGCAAGACATGGCTGGGCGACCGAGGGATTGACTGGCCACCAAGGTTTCTAGACCATGGCAGATGTCACTTACACCCCCCCCCCCTATGATAGTATCCACAATGTACTTTACAACAACGACTAGGTGTGTGTGTGGTGAACAAGGGAGGGCCGATCTGCCGGTGAGCCGCAAACTTGCGAGGGCGGGTAGGGAAGAAGAAGAAGGGGAAGAAACGCCGCGGCGGGCGGGGGGGGGGGGGCGGCGGCGGCGGGGGGGGGGGGGGGGGGGGGGGGGGGGGGGGGGGGGGGGGGGGGGGGGGGGGGGGGGGGGGG